>JAQIUQ010001536.1:0-33615 GCA_030378365.1 Hybognathus amarus
CGGCAATTTCCTGGGATTAACGCGCTGTGTGAAAGGGGCTATACACGCATACAGGTGGATAGCTCAAAATGCGTATTGATCACACGCCACTTGACTTGAAAGTATATGTTTACTAAAGTATGTTTACGCAAGAGTGCTCCATGATAAATGTATAACCATTTTATGGGTTAATACTGAGTTATATGTGTGTTTAGAAGCATGTTGTATGATTTGTGTTCGTCCCACTGTCTTATGTATTAAGTTTAAGATCAAGTTTAATGTACACCTCCAATATAGAATGTGCACGAGGGTGATTTTTGAAGCTGATCACCACTTTTCTATGTTAACAGAATAAAAATACATCAGAAAATTTGATTTGTTGTCCATAGTGAATGGAAAAACAACACAACGCAAAAACTACATTGTTACACCAGTGTGTGTGTGTGTTTGTGTGTACCAGGTGGATCCAGAGACTCCGCTGAGATAAAGCACACAGTCCAGAAGACCTATTTTCTGGAGTTGATCCAGGGATCCCAGCAAACCCACCATGGCTCTTTCTCCTCCTCCAGATCCCAGTAAGGCAATGTTTGGCACCTCATTCTAAAACGCACACACATTGTTTTACAAACATCTGATAATGACAAATCATTATATGAGAGGGACTATTTCAGGAAAAATAGCAAATGTTTTGATGACTAATGAATGATTTACTAGTTATAACATGAGGTGAGAATAGGTTGAGAATCAAGTGGTTTTATCTCTTTTTACTTCATTTATTATATTATTGAAATAAAGGATATAAAGGGTTTACAAATACTCTTGACACAAAAATGACATGTATGTATGTAATCTTTTCCATTGACATTATTGATCCACTGTACAATAGGTGGCTTTTCCATTTTCCTCCAATACATAGCTATTAAACGCTTTCCTTGAAGTATACAGATGTCAATGAATCAGCGAGTGCTTCTGCAATGCACCAAATTCTTTGGTGAAATCCCCAAAATAACAATTTCTGGTCTCATTGGGAGATTGACAGATACCATCTGAGAAATTAGTAAAATGACCTCTTTCCAAAACTCATGCAAATTAGGACAATTCCACATGCAGTGCAATAATGTGCCATGTGTCTGGAAAAATCTGATTAATTTTGTTTAACCTAACTGGAGTAAAATACGTTCTCATAATCCCGTTGTACTGTATTAATTTGAGATTACTGTTCATAGTTTGTGATTGAGCTTTCAAACATATATTTTCCCATATAAGGATATGTTCATTTTTAACTCTTCTCTCCATAAGACCGGTTTGGATTCTGAAGATTCTTTACAGTATGAGTCTAACAGTTTATAAAACATTGATATTAAACCTTTAGATTGGGAAGACTTTGATAATAAAATCTCAAAAGAAGTCTTAGTTGGTATTGTAAGCTTTGTACCTTGGTGGGATGAAAAATAGCTCCTAAACTGACGGAATTTAAAGATATATCTTTTGGGAATATCAAACTGTGCTACAATCTCTGCAAAAGACATTAAGTCATTTCTTTTATAAAAACCTTCAATTTTTTGCAGCCCTTTATCATACCATAGTTTAAATCCTGCACTCTTAGAAGAAAATGTTCTATATAGAACTTTAAAAGGTTCTATCAGTGCTATGTATTTGGAACCCCTAAAAGGTTCTATACACTCTTATAAAAAGGGTTCCTCTGGGTTCTATATAGAACCCTGGGGTTCCAATACTTGGCCAATAGAACCTTTTACCAAAAAAATAGTTCTATATAGAACCATTTTGGAGTTCCATATATGAAGTGGGGGATGGAACCATTTCTGGTCCTACACAGAACCATTTCTTCTAAGAGTGTGGGTTCGATGTAGCTGGATTGAAAGTCTCATTACCCCATATTGGGGTAAAACATGATCACGTATATATTTTTAAGTAAATTTCAAATTTAGAATTAAGTAAACTCTACTTAACCAAGTTAAGTGAAAGTAATAAAGAAAATAAGTAATTTTATCTTAGCTAGTAATATCTATTTAGTTGTAGTTTCCTTTGCAATACATTTCACTCAATTAATATAACATTTAATTAAACCAGTCTTTTAAAATATATGCTTCTCTTAGAAATATCTATGTAATAAATGCAATAGATATTGTGCAAGACACCATATTTACATATCAGTAGTTACACATTAGGTGAACTCAGAGTCCTCAATACTTAGACGATACACACTGACGGTAACATTTGATGGGTTGCTTTTGTGTTTGAAAGTGTCATTTTGAGTAGAAGATTAACTCCAAGGGCCCTATCTTGCACGCGGCGCAAATGACTTTGTACACTGACGCATGTCTCATTATTATTTTGCACCCGCACAAAGTGGGCTTTTTCCCTCCACAGACGCACGTCGGTAAACTAGGAAGTGAACTTGCGCTCCCTGGGCGGATTCGACGCAAAAGGAGGCATGTTTCGGCGCAAACATTCCCTGGTGCTATTTTACACTTCCAGAAAACAATTGCACCACTGACCAGAAAAAACCTGGTCTAAAGTCAGTGGCGCATTCTTGATAATGCTATTTTAAGCGCGCATGCTTGGCCATAATGTAGCGGGTGCACAGCGATTCTCTCATCAACACAGATGCAGCAGTTTTTATTTTTGCAAATCATACATTATAACAAGGGAAAATATTAACACATGAGGAAAATCATTGTGGTTTCCATGAAGATTAAAAGAATGTAGGCCTAAATCTAGCTTACACATTTACCCAAAAATTTCGGGCTGATTGTAGTGATGACTGATCAGACCTGTTTGCCCAATAGTGGCAAGACACATATGTATATTAGGACATCTGACATTAAATTAGTTTGTCCGTCAAGAACTAGAAAAAAAATGGGTCTCCTCGAATGTGAACGCTCCTTGCGCGCGCCTGGTAAACCCGCCGTTATGATATCAATCCATCATGCAACATGTGCACCTGCTCTTAAAGAGTATGTTGGATGACGCTCTGATTGGTTTATTTCACTTTACGCCCAAACCACACAAATGAAGCTACTTTAGACCAACCTCTTTTAAACTTGCGTCGGGCGTGAGAGTCATTTATCCCGCTGCAACAGCGACAGTGCCCAAGACCTGCCCACAAAGTTACTTGTGCTTCTTTCTTGATACTTGCATTTCAGATCGTTAAAATAGGGCCCCAAATGTCACAAAATGGCAATTTACTAATCCTAACAAAAGCAATGATAAAACAGCTGGAAAACCGTGAAATATTGTTATTATTAATTATTCAAGGCCCAGTGCATGATGGGATCACCAGTATCAGAAATGTTGAGCAATTTGTAGTAGGGAGCAGGAATACATTTCTGTCTGTTTTGAAAATACGAAAATGTTTGTGAATCCGAAAATATAAATCAGAGCGTTTTTCCAACTGATTTACACAAATTTCATCTGCTCGTTTTTTTCATGAATGCAATAATGTGCTTAAAAAAACTACACAATGAGACAAGTGATACTAACGGCAGGGTCAAATGACATCCAGCTCCTCCTTTCTGGATGTCTAATGAGGTGGAGGGATAGAGTTGTGGTTCGGATGACTTTGGATATTCCAGCTCTACCCATTAGGCCCAAATTACATTCGCTCCTCCTGAGCAGTCTCTGACAAAGAACTTACAACAGACCCTGAATAACCCCAAAACGTGATTCTTTCAATTCCCCAGCAATATCATGGACTGGTAAATATCACTGTGGTAATCTGTATTACATTACATACGTTGCCTTAATCAAAATTGTTCATCAACTTGAGCATTGAATGATATTTTAAAGTTCCGTCTTTTTGACAGATAGTAAATTGTATTTACCTGCTTTGGAAACATTAAACACTTCTATGATAAGAAGTTAAAAGGGGTGACACTTACCCTTTAAAAGGAGTAGTTCTCTTTTGAAAAACTTTAGCTGATAATTTACTCTCCCCATGTCATCCAAGATGTCCATGTCTTTCTTCTTCAGTTCGAAAAGAAATTAAGGTTTTTGATGATAAACATTCCAGGATTTTCTCCATATAATGGACTTCAATGGGTCGAAACGGTTCAAGGTCCAAATGAGAGTTTCAGTGCAGCTTCAAAGGGCTTTAAACGATTCCAGACGATGAATAAGGGTCTTATCAGCGAAACGATCACTCATTTAATAAATAAATAACAAAGTTATGTTTTATAAGCTCAAATGCTCATCTTGCTCTGTTCTGTGATGCGCGTTCGTGACTCTCCTGTTCGAACTTGTTCATCAAAATGAACGAATCTATTTCCGAGTCATTTGGTTTATTCAACGAACGAAACGAACAAATTGACTCGGAAAAAGATTTGTTCATTTTGATGAACGAGTTCGAACAGGAGAGTCACGAACGTGCATCACAGAACAGAGCAAGGCGAGCATTTGAGCTTATAAAACTTAAACTTTGTTATTAATTTATTAAATGAGCGATCGTTTCACTTCATAAGACCCTTATTCATCGTTTGGAATCGTTTGAAGCCCTTTGAACAGTTTGCAGTTTCTACTGAAACTCTCATTTGGACCTTGAACCGTTTGGACCCATTGAAGTCCATTATATGGAGAAAATCCTGGAATGTTTTCATCAAAACCTTCATTTCTTTTCGACTGAAGAAAGAAAGACATGGACATCTTGGATGACATGGGGGCGAGTAAATTATCAGCAAGTTTTTTGAAAAGTGAACTACTCCTTTAATGAGTCCGTGTGGAAAACGTGAAAGGATAGGTTCGTCTGGAAAAAGATGGATAGAATATGAGTTCCTGACTCCAGAACCTCAGATCTGAATATAAAGTGCTTAAAAGTTCCCATAAGTTTCTACAAGAACTGAAAATACTGTGGTTCCACAGTAAGTTCCTTGAATACCCAACAGGATAATTAAGGCTTCGATAGTTTTTACAGTAGGGATTCCAGAAAACACATTATTCTTTGTCCTCCAGAACCCAGCAATGCTTGGCAATTTATTCTAAAATATGCACAGATTGTTTTGCTAACATTTGATGTTCATCAAAAATATTTGTATTTCAAGAAGGTGTTGGCAGATATATGAAATATAATATTTTTTTTTACCAAAGCAACGAATCTCTTGAAGCTTCAGCAGGCTTTGTTGAACAGTTTTTCTCCTTCTGGCTACAAATTCCTCCTCGTCCTCATTCAGCGAGTGTCCGATTCTCACTTCACTATTTGTGCAAATACTGCTACTGCTACACAGACAGACAGGCTGAATTTAACACCACATTCTATTACTTCATACTTTTTTTTTTTTACTTCAGATTAAAATACAATTTAGCCTGCAGTTAATTTTTTCCAGTTTGCCATAAACTTTAATTATGTGAGTGCAGTACAGTACCCTACTTATTTTACTGCTTCTATGAATCTGAGCAGAATTACCTTGAATTGGATCCACCCATCTATAAAACAATTGACATTCGTTAAAATCTATAAATTAGAAAAAAGTTTCACTTTTTCATAAATGCTTCTTTTCAGGATGTTGTAAAAGCTTTAAAACATATACTCACTGTTCTTGTATAGTTTAGTAAAATCCTAAGACTTCACGGATAATAACACACAACAGTCGTCGACTCTCAGATCAGACGGGCTCTGAAACCACTCCCAAATCTAGACATCTGCATTAGAGGTGGAGATGGGGGACCAACTCAAAAACACAGAGAGATGAGGAAGCTGTTCTTCCATGCAATTCCCTTGTGACTGAGAATTACTGGCAGTCAAGCGATCATATCTGATAAGAACTGATAAGAATGTAAATGTGTACCTTGAAATGCAATGTAAGTCGCTTTGGATAAAAGCGTCTACCAAATGCATTAAAAAATTGTAAAAATGTACACTACCGGTCAAAAGTTTAAGGTCGGTAAAATTTTTTATGTTTTTAAAAGAAGTCTCTCTGCTCACCAAGGCTGCAATTTTTTGATAAAAAATACACAAAAAACGCAGTAATATTGTGAAATATTCTGACAATTTAAAATGACTTTTTTATGTTAATATATATTAAAATGTAATTTATTCCTCTGAAAAAAGCTGAATTTTCAGCATCATTACTCCAGTCTTCAGTGTCACATGATCCTTCACAAATCACTCTAATATGATGATTTTATGCTCCAAAAACATGTATGATTATTATCCAGTTTTTTACATTTTTATTTCAGGATTCTTTGATGAATAGAAAGTTCAAAGAACAGCTTTTATTTAATTAGAATCTTTTCTAACATTATAAATGTCTTTACTGTAACTTTTGATCAATGTAACTCATCCTTGATGAATAGAAGTATTGATTTCTTATTTATTTCCCCCAAAAATAAAATACAAATTCTTACTGACCCCAAACTTTTTAAAGGGTAGTGTTTAATGTAACAAAAGCTTTCCATTTCAGATAAAAGCTGTTCTTTTGAACTTTCTATTCATCAAAGAATCCTGAAATAAAAATGTACAAAACTGTTTTCAACATGGATAATAATCATACATGTTTTTGGTGCATAAAATCATCATATTAGAGTGATTTGTGAAGGATCATGTGACACTGAAGACTGGAGTAATGATGCTGAAAAATCAGCTTTTTTTCAGAGCAATAAATTACATTTTAATATATATTAACATAAAAAGTTATTTTAAATTGTCATATATTTCACAATATTACTGTGTTTTTTTGTGTATTTTTTGTCAAAAAAATTGCAGCCTTGGTGAGCAGAAGAGACTTCTTTTAAAAACATAAAAAATCTTACTGATCTTAAACTTTTGACCGGTAGTGTATATAGGGTTGGGTTGCCATATTTCATTCATTAATGATTCTTTACATTATCACCAACAGCCACTTTTATTTCACAGTCCAAGGGGATCATTTTGATTTTAACTTTATCTTTATGCCCACATAATTTAATTCTGCTACTGTACATAGATGTATATATTATATTGTTTTACCCTTTCAATTTTAGATAATACAAATAAAACTGTAAAATATTATTGCACTTTTGAAACTATTATAGTCTGGCCCAAATCTGGCATGCATATTAAATTATTTTCCATGGGCACACCAGTGTGAAAAGCTGGAGATGAAACATGAGGTTTAGGATGTTGAAGATCTCGATGAATAAATTTATTGCAGTGCAACGGTGACAAAGTACTGTTGTGGAAATTATTTATTTAATGGTGAGACTGTAATGAACCAAATTACTCAGGACATGCCTTTAATTTTATTCTTGAAAAAATGGTCTTTCACAAACTGTTAGGGAGTAACAGTTTAGGACCCAGAACCAGATATGAAAAATCAAAACCCGGAGTCAGAATTATAATAAATGAACGAAGATTTACTGAAGATAGTTTGCAGGTTCATCAGCAGAAGTCAGCTTCAAGACTCACACAGGAGTTTGTAGGCCGCCCCTTACAGTTACAAAGATCACAGCAGTTATACCATTTCCAAGGGCTAAGCGAGGTCATTGCTTACACGTTGAATGATTCTTATTGGCTAAGAAATAGATAAACAGTAATTTTCCACACATATACTGATTGACTGAAGCATATCTCCATTCGAGTAACACAGCTCAGACCCTGACGTTACGCACGTCTGTGACCTACCAGGTCGAAGATTTGGGTTGCTGGGTGCCATGCATGCCCATAACAATTCAGTCAATAATGGCAGTTGTTATTTATTTTTTAACTGATCCCTCGTTTCGCTTGATAAGACCCTTATTCATAGTCTTGAATCGTTTAAAGCCCTTTGAACAGTTTGCACTGAAACTCTCTTTTGGAGCTTGAACCGTTTGAACCCCATTAAAGTCCATTATATGGAGAAAAATCCTGGAATGTTTTTATCAAAAACCTTCATTTCTTTTCGGCTGAAGAAAGAAAGACATGGATATCTTGGATGACATGGGGGTGCATAAATTATTAGCAAATTTTTTTGGAAAAAGTGAACTACTCCTTTAACCTTTAACCAAAAAGTAACACACACAGACACAACGACACACAGCTTTTCCAAGGTTGGATTTGGCCAGGCTCAACTATAGACAGGAGAGTCCTCTGAAAACATCAAGATAATTTGTTCTTTCTCTCAAGGATAGCCAAACTTTACTCTTACTGGAAAGTAAGGCTTTAACAAAGAAATGACCCCTATATGTTTTAACCCTCTGGGGTTCTTAGTTTAACAGTCACATCTCAGGACCTTCGGGCCAAAATTGACCCGAAGGGTGGGATTCATATTTAAAAAAAATTGTTTTTATAATATTTTTTCTTTTCTTTTTTGGTGTTTTGAGAAAATTTAAAAAATAAAACGAATTTATAATTAGTATTAATGCAATAATTATGACCAATTTTTCCCCCATTGAATATAATAGAATTTTATTTATTTATTTATTTATTTAAAGCTGTATTTCATTTTGGAGTCAAGCCTAGGCCTCATAAAAGCAATTTTTGAAATTAGATGGATGCCATCTCGTGGACAAACTGAGCTTTTTAAAAATACAAAACACATGTATAATCTGAATTTTTTGGTGTGTTTGTGTATAAAGGTGTGTTTGTGTCTGTGTGTGTGGATGTGTCTGTTTTGCACTCTTGATGTTTTATAAATTCACCCCTTTACTGTTGTGTGCTTTTTTTCAAGATCGTTGCTGATTTGTAGATTGTACGCACAAAAAAACTCAGTATTTTCACATTTTTGCCAATTTCCCATTTATTTCCTATGTGGGTCATTTTTTTTACGACCACTTAGACTTTTCAAATCCTGTCCCCAATTTTTTGGGGTGTTCATATACCAAGTACCATTAAAGTCACCAAGTTTTCGGACCATTGCGAATGAAGCTATGATTTTTAACTTTTTTTAAAACGCTTTGGGTCATTATTGACCCGAATGAACCCCAGAGGGTTAACAAGTTGAAGACCTTTCTCAAACACAAAACAAGTCCATATTTCATTTCTGGAAGCCGGGCTAAACAAGCAAACACTGTTACTGTATTCAGATATCAAATACAGACAACAAAGTAGCTTTACGACCGGGTATACGCCTTACTTTCTCATGTTTGGAAGAGAGCCTAAGTTACCGGTGGATGTGTCTCGGGGTTCCATCTGATAGAGATTCGCCAATTTTCCTATGGGAAATTTGTAGAGGGAATGAGGCAACAATTGAAGAAGGCATATGAGTTGGCAACGACTGCATCCGCATGTGCAAACCAAGAAAACAAACTGAGGTATGATGAGAAAGTGCGTCCTCGAGTCTGAATCCTGGAGAAGCTTGGGTTAAAAGGAAAACACAATCTTGCAAATCCGTGGCATTCCATACCATATGTGCTAGAGAGTCAGTTGTCTAACTTGCCTGTCTATAAGTTGGATTCAGTGAGTGGAAATGGCCCTAAAAAGGTTCTGCATAGAAACCATCACTTGAAATCACAAGTGAAAGTGAGTCTTGAAAGTGAAAGGCAGAGTCCTAAGATCAGAAAGAGACGAAGTGAGAATGAAAAGCCCATGTCCGAGTCTGTTAATCCTGTACTGAGGGATTTTTCATCATCGGATTCAGTGGTGTGACGCATGACTTTATTTCAGCGTTGGGCAGTTTTTCCTGGTCTTGACACGAGGACAAAAGCTTCACGTGTCTTTTGAAAAACTGTGTCGTCTGTTCTGTTCGTGACTGTTCTTATGTGCACTATCGAATTTGGGCCCCAACGAAATCCAAGCACTGGGTTTATTAACATTTAAGCAATGTAAAGGATGAATATCTGATTTAAGGTAAAGTTTTGAATACATATGAAGAGTTCAGATGCAAAAGCCTCTAAGTGCCATTTGAAATTTTCTTCTAAAATGACCATTTTTATCAAGCTTGTATATTTAAGTTCAGTAATTTCACTTAAATGGCAATGAAGATTACCTATTAATTGTCATTTATGTGAAATTACTGAACTTAAATATACAAGCTTGATAAAAATGGTCATTTTTGAAGAAAATTTCAAATGGCATTTAGAGGCTTTTGCATCTGAACTCTTCATATAGACCTTATGCACCAGAGAAACGTGGGCGCAGTCATCTTTAGAATATTGTCTTTGAACTTCCGGTTTTGCGGCTCGCCCTGTATATTTCTATGGCATCGCTGTCGAGGAATAATTAGCTGGTGAAGTGGATTTACTTATTGTAGAGTTAACAAAAGTTATCATGAGCATTGTAATGTGTATCATAAGCATTGTAAAGGATTTTTTTTACGAGCAGTTCATTCATGCCACCTGAGACTGCTTGTTTCCCCTTGCTCTGTGTTATTTCTATAATTTACTGACACCATAAAAAGGCTTGTTTTCATTTTATTTACTCTAGAGGAAAAAAGGATATTTTATTTTATTATTATTTTTCTCCGTTTAAGTTTGTTTTTTTGTTTTTTTGGGTAAAATAAATAGGTCCGTATTTGTTACTACTTGTTTTTCGTTTCATTCTATACGTTCATTCAGTAGTTTGAGATCTAGCCTGGATGCCAGCCCGAACTCCGCCCACAACATTTTTTGGTCGGGAAAGTTCGGTCTGGACTCGATCCATTGAGGAGAAATTATGATCAGGCACAAATGTTCGGGCCAATCAAATTGCCAGGGCGGGCTTTATACGATGATGGACAGGTGATCTGCAGGGACGTAATCATCACGTTATCAAAGAGCGCTAACTGGTTTCCCTCAGAGATGACTGCAGCTGGAGAATTGAGATGTATAGATTCCGCTGTCGCGTCTGTTGTGAAATAAATCGACAGCGCATTAATTTTAATAGACAAACAGAGAACTGCAATCAAGGCATTTGTCGATAGGAAAGATATTTTTGCCGTCCTTCCAACATGATTCGGGAAAAGTGTAACTTATCAGATGGCTCTGACGGTCGCTAAGTTAAGTAGATGGGACGTAATAAAAAGCCTGTGGTCGTAGTGGTTTCTCCTTTGGTCGCACTCATGAAGGACAAAGTAAAAGAAGCAACACTCGTTATTTTACTTCTAAAATAAGTAAGTTGCTAACTATGAAATGCAAAGTAGCTGACTTACTGCATTGCTCTGATTGGTTGTAGGTCTACCGACTATCCAATTGAGTGCAGAGTTTTGTTTTTCCTGGTTCGGTTAAGACACGCCTCATAGTCAAAGCCCTACGGAGCAGTTTCAGACTCATATTCTTACTAGAATATTCACTATTTATTTACTAGAATATTCACTATTTATACTCATATTCTTACTAGAATGAGTATGACGACGTCAGGCTATACAGTACTGTTGTAGGAAGAAAATAACCCATAGCAAATAGTGAAGTAGCGATTTATGTACCAACACAGATCATTATTTTTCCCTTTGTGTAGGGATTTTCCTTTTGACAGCATATTTCATATCTCACACAATTCAAAAACAAGGAACTATTTGCTGTGAGACGACCATAAATGTTCACATGATACATCAAACTATACCCTCATTCATAGTTTCACTTTTGAAAAATTCACTGGATTCGTGACGGGTGAATTTTCTTACTGGAAGGTAAGTATCTCAAATTTAACCTATAATTAAATATCTTAAAATGTGCAGAAGACTTGGCTTACGAATCTGAGGAAGTTTTCGTGATAGTTTTGTTTGTAGATGTTCCTTGCTTGAATTAATGCAGCTGTGTTGATGTTTACAAAAACTGCCAAGAAAAATATAATATATTCTAATATAAGAGCTGCTATGGTAATGCTCAAATGTAAAATTAATTCACTCAATAAAAACAGTGTATAGATATGTGGTAGAATCTTAAAATCTTTCCTAAGTTGCTTCAAAAAGTGGGGGCTAAAAATTTGAGGCCAGAGCATGGAAATTGTGATGTTATTTAATATATATAAAAAAGAAAAGCGTTGAATTTTTAAGTTATAGAAGCCAAGAATTATACATTTATATATTACTGCCGCCAGAAAGTAATTTATATCTCATACTTGGGAAACAAACACAAAATCATGTAGCTACATTTTTAATGAAGATATTTGCAATGATATTATAAATAAGTCGAATCTCATAGTGTGTGTGTGTGTGTGTGTGTGTGTGTGTGTGTGTGTGTGTGTGTGTGTGTTAATTCACCTTTCCTGGTGGGGACTTAATACACAGATTGATCATCATCTTCTTGTTCTCTTCCTTCAACCTTGTGACAATATATAGGCCTATCTTAAATTAAAATAGTTTAAATATAAATGTTAAATAAAATAATTATTTGTAATAAAAAAGTGTATTTACATATAACTATATTTCCAATTGAAATGAATTATTATCTGTGCCATGAATTTTTATAAAAATCTAATGTAACTAAAGCTTAAATAGTCAATGAGTCTTGTTTGAGAGTTCAGAGAAAATTGATTTCATTGCTGATTCACATGATTTAAATAGAAAGACTTTTATCACTGAACTAATTTCAGTTCCACTCGTTAGCTCATTGTCTTGAGGACAAGCCCACAACAGGGGATATGAATGGATACTCAAACCACTGGAATAGTTTCATATGGGAACTGAAAATCACACAAAACTGGCTTTATCCGAAACTGAAGAAAGGAATGAAAGGAATGGTACAGCAGAACCCAAACGAAATCAAATCAAAATCAATATAGCCTACTTGTATCAATGTTAATGTACAAGCAAAGTAAAATCATTATGAAATTAATATTAAATGTATTTTATCTGTGTTTCTATTTATGTGAATGAGTTTACAAGAGTTTCCATTCTAAACGAGTATTTTTGCTTGTGTATTTAACTATTCATATTATTTGATCTGTTTCTGATTTTTACAGATAAATTGACAAGACTGTACAAGAACAGTGAGTAGAAGCTTTTACAACAGGGAAATGAAATAATAAGTGACAACAGTTGAAAGAATAAATCCAGACTTTGATGCTTTGATTCTTAAAGCTTCTGCCAAAACCAGCAAACTATTGAACACTATAACTTCCACTGTTAGCAACTTACATTACAAAAAAACAAAAACGCATGCTTAATAATTGACATTTGAGGTATAACAAATTTTGATCAACAGAATTATATAGATGATTAAAAGATTTTCAACAGATCTATAAGTTTTGTGATCTTTAATGTTGACTCCATTGTTTTATAGATGAGTCCATCCAAACGCCAGAAAAGGTAATTATACTCTTAAGTAATTATTATGATCCTAAGATATTTGTGCAGTTCTTACACAATTAACGTCAATATCAAACTACAAATAAGACTTAAATTAATTTAAATTGTAAAATAAAAATATTTGAAATAAAGGTATGTGGTGTTCAAGTAGTAGTGGAATAGTTCACTTAAAAAAAACAAACTTTTGCTGATTATTTACTTATCTGCATGTTATCCAAGATGTCCATGTCTTTCTTTTCAGTCGAAAAGAAATGAAGGTTTTTGATGAAAACATTCCAGGATTTTTCTCCATATAATGGACTTCAATGGGGTCCAAAACGGTTCAAGGTCCAAATGAGCAGTTTCAGTGCAAACTGTTCAAAGGGCTTTAAACGACACCAGACGATGAATAAGGGTCTTATCAAGCAAAACGATCGCTCATTTAATAAATAAATAAAAAAGTTTAAGTTTTATAAGCTCAAATGCTCGCCTTGCTCTGTTCTGTGATGCGCGTCGTGACGTTGTGACTCTCCTGTTCGAACTCGTTCATCAAAATTAACGAATCTTTTTCGAGTCATGACTCCAAGGGTCCTTGATAAGACCCTTATTCATCGTCTGGTGTCGTTTAAAGCGCTTTGAAGCTGCACTGAAACTCTCTTTTGGACCTTGAACCGTTTGGACCCCATTGAAGTCCATTATATGGAGAAAATCCTGGAATGTTTTCATCAAAAACCTTAATTTCTTTTCGACTGAAGAAAGAAAGACATGGACATCTTGGATGACATGGGGGTGAGTAAATTATCAGCAAAAGTTTTTTTTAAAGTGAACTATTCCTTTAAATTCTAGCTCTGGTCGTGTGTGTGTGTCGCTGCAGAAGTTCTGTGAGAATCGAACACTCTCTGAACAAGAAGGAGAACGAGTTTGTATTCAATAGGAGAAATATATTCTCCAAAGCCTGAAGAAGCTTCATATATACTGCAGTGAGGTAAACCCTTATTGCATAGGCTACTTTATCCTTTTTCTTACAAATGATGTCATAACTGCCAAACATCAAATGCTTGCGAAATTGAACTGGTTGTGTTTCAGGATGAGGTGCCCAACATTGCCTTACTGGGATCTGGAGGAGGAGAAAGAGCCATGGTGGGTTTGCTGGGATCCCTGGATCAACTCCAGAAAACAGGTCTTCTGGACTGTGTGCTTTATCTCAGCGGAGTCTCTGGATCCACCTGGTACACACACACACACACACTCTCTACACACTGGTTGAATGTCATAAATGAGAGCATATGTTGTTCTTCTGCAGGTGCATGGCCTCCTTATATCAGGAGTCAGACTGGTCCACTAAACTAGAGACTGTGAAAGACGAGATCATCCAGAGACTCGGCGGTCCTGCAGTCAGCTGGGGAGATGCTTATGATAAACTGGAGAAATATTACGAAGAGAAAGACATATTCAGCTTGACTGACGTCTGGGCAGTGATGTTCATTACAACTTATCTGAAAGAGGTCTGTTACTATTCATAATACAATCATGATCTTAATGAGCTGCTCATATTCAGTCTAAAACAGTGCTATATTGATATGTGACGCTTTAAAAATATGATTTTTAAAATATGACTATGATATCAACTTGCCAAAGCTGTGTAAATGCAAAAACACAGCATTTAATTAAATAATGAATTATTAAATAAAGAAATGATTTTCTTCAGTATCGATGAACACACACTCTCAGATCAGTGGAGCCAGCAGAGTAAAGACCCGTTTCCCATCTACTCAGCGATCGACAAGCAATGCAAACAGAGCAAAGATGCAGGTGTGTGTGTGAGAAAGACAGAGTTAATGTGTTTGTTTCAGCCGATAAGTGGATTTGTTCTCTTTCATTTCGTGTTCGAGATCCACCTATGGGAAGGGCATCCATACCTGAGCTCAGCAGAAGCATCCCAATCACACCAACTCTGGCTAGACAGACAGAAGGGCCCAGCCAATGCCAAGTAAGGCCCCGCCCCTTACCTGAGAGCATATTATAAGGCCAACATGTGCTGCTGTTCTCCAGTAAGAGTATTTGCTTCTTGTGCTGCAAGTGAGCCAAAAGCTGGTGGATCCAGTGTTGTGTACTCGAGACTTCGGTCTCGAGACCATATTTTAATGGTCTCGGTCTTGTCATGGACCCGTGTGCATTTTGACTTGGAATTGACTCGTTCTTGAAGATATTTGGACTTCGGACTTATTCCAGAGTCCCATTCAAAATATGTCATGATTATTACAGTATGTTAATATTTCTTTAAATTGTTGTTTGATTGAAACGTCCAACTATTGCTGACTTTCTTGTGCACAACTGAAGGGAATCCCGGGAGCGATCCCTCAGTCATTTCCAGCTTTAGGGAAATACTTCTGCAGTGGATGGATGCCCTTCCCAAAGGTGGATCTCGAACACGAGATGTTTCAGAGAACCGGGGTTACAACAGTAACCTATTGTTTCTGTCTGCAGACCCCTGGTTTGAGTTCACTCCATATGAAGCCGGATATTCCCTTATTGGAGCGTTTGTGGAAACATCCAAATTTGGCAGCAAGTTTAAAAATGGCCGTAAGATCAAGAACCAGCCTGAGATTGACATGCTGTATCTGCAAGGTAACAAACTCTGTTTTAAAGGAGAGTTTATTCATATTTATAATATCAACTTCTACAGATGGTCTATTGAACACTACAGCATTAGATAATAGTCTAAAATTGATCAATAGAAAATTTAACCCTCAGGTGCTCTTCGGTCATTTCTGTCTGAAATATGTTCTGTTTTGAATTTCTAAAAATCACAGCTTCATCTGAATGTTACGAAACTTGGTGACTTTTATGGCATTATGTATGTGAACACACAAAAAATTGAGGTCATGATCTGAGCATGCTAAGTGGTCTTAAAAAATGGTCAAAAATGACCCCATAGGAAATGCATGGGAAATTGACAAAAACACAAAAATTCACAAATTTGTATTTATTTTTTTACATTTTTTAAATAAAAAATCGTTTTTGAGATTGTTTCAACTATATATTCAAATCCACCGAAAAAAAATGTGTTCATAAACATCTGGGGAATTCACATGCTTCTCCATAGAGAGCTGTACATGATATCTAGTGGTTACACCATGATTCTACGCTTTTTCTCTATACTGTAACCAGATGGTGCTAATTTTCTTCAAAAAATGTTTTTTTTTCTGAAGGCCTAGACTCTATATTAAACTAAAATACTGCATTAATAAAAAATAAAAAAAAATAAAAAAAATATATATATATATATATAATATTTTTCCATGGCAAAAAAAGACCATAAATATTGCATAAATATTAATTAATTCAATCAAATTGTTCTCAAAATACTAAATTACAAAGAATATTTATTTTAGAACAAAAATAAATTGCATTGGTTTTCTGGGATGGAGGAAATTTAATTTTTCAGGTGTCCGGTCACTTTTAAACGGGAAGATAACAAGTGTGACTCCGAAACGAAGAGCACCTGAGGGTTAAAATAGAAAAATTGGTCTGTCAAAAATGAAATATAAAGTCATTTACAAAGCAATTTCACCAACACTAGGAGGTGCTGCTTTATAACATAAACCTTCTCATTACAGTGATTTAAAGGAGAGATTCTTGACACTAAATAACTTTATGAATCTGTTGATGATGCATGATAAAATGATACATTTAAGCAATGATACAATAATTACAAATGTGTGTTCTGCAGCTCTGTGCGGCAGCGCTTTAGCCGACGAAGATGAGGATGTAAAGTTCCTCTGGGAACTAATAAAAGGTGCAGCTTCATTTCTTCTCAGGATTTAGTTCTGTCTAAAGTTGACAGTCGTTTCATTATCATGTGAACCTTACTTCCATATTAATCCTCCCAGATTTCTTTCATCATTTCCTGCTTAAGAGAGAAACAGGGATGTTTGAGGAACTGAGTAAAGGTAAAGCATTTCTTACAGCTTTATTTATTGACAAGTTAATCAATCTTTTGTGTCTAATCTGCTGATGAATAAAAAGTTATACTAGTGAGCTATAATGATGATTATCACCTGAAAACACCTGATATCTGAATGTCATCAATTTTGGGATGGAAAGACATTAAACACATGTTTTTTCAATGTGTGTTTTCTTCAGAAGACAAATGTCTCCAGGTGCTCATGGATCTTGTGGACATGAATCTCTCTGTTTTGAATGGCATTGATCCGTCTGCTCTCGATGAATCCATCAGAACAAAGCTGAATGGTAAGTACATTTGTATCTTTAATGAACACTTAAACAAGCTAATTGATGAAACCAATATGGATACGTAAACATGTAACAAAAATTCAAACACAACATGGATAAAACCTTTTCTCCCTGCATCAGATAACAAGAACTGTTCCCCTCTTTCCCAGAACTCACTGAAGGCAAACATCAGCTGGTTATTCAAAAGAAAAAACTGATTCTCACTGATAAAGAAGCTGCAAAACAGTATATGAAACAATACACTGAGGATGTGTGTCATGATTTGAGTCGTTGCTGCAATTTCTGGTCTTTGGGTAGGTTAAATTGTCTTTACAATGTGTAGATTGTAAAAAACGTACTTTTTGATTTTCTGGCAATTAATGCATAAACTGAATGTGCTTTACTCTAAGCTTCCATAAAGCTTCAATTAACAAAACCGGTTTTAACAGACTGATGCCACAGGAGAACCTTTTAAATCTGATGAAACTATCATGAAACATCAAAACCTTTTCTCAAAAAAAAAAAATATATATATATATATATATATATATATATATATATATATATATATATATATATATATATATATGTATATACACACTACCAGTCAAAGGTTTAGGGTTCGGTAAGATTTTTTATGTTTTTAAAAGAAGTCTCTTCTGCTCACCAAGGCTGCAATTTTTTGATAAAAAATACACAAAAAACACAGTAATATTGTGAAATATTATGACAATTTAAATGACTTTTTTATGTTAATATATATTAAAATGTAATTTATTCCTCTGAAAAAAGCTGAATTTTCAGCATCATTACTCCAGTCTTCAGTGTCACATGATCCTTCACAAATCACTCTAATATGATGATTTTATGCTTCAAAAACATGTATGATTATTATCCATGTTGAAAACAGTTTTTACATTTTTATTTCAGGATTCTTTGATGAATAGAAAGTTCAAAAGAACAGCTTTTATCTGAAATGGAAAGCTTTTGTTACATTAAACACTACCCTTTAAAAAGTTTGGGGTCAGTAAGAATTTGTATTTTATTTTTGGGGGAAATAAATAAGAAATCAATACTTCTATTCATCAAGGATGAGTTACATTGATCAAAAGTTACAGTAAAGACATTTATAATGTTAGAAAAGATTCTAATTAAATAAATGCTGTTCTTTTGAACTTTCTATTCATCAAAGAATCCTGAAATAAAAATGTAAAAAACTGTTTGAAGTAAAAGAGACTTCTTTTAAAAACATAAAAACTTTAAACTTAAACTTTTGACCGGTAGTGTGTGTGTATATATATAGTCAACTAAAACACACTGTATACAGTATGTAAAACAATATCAGAATATTTACTGAATTTAAGAACCACTAGTATTTGTTTTACAGGTCTTTGGGCGAGTATTATAAAATGCATGACGCAGTGGATCTGGGGCAGGAATTATGAGTTTCTTCATAACATGAAAGGTGAGAACACAAACTCATAAAGATGCTACCTGGACATTCATTGTGAATAATATAATAATGCTGTGATCCCTCAGATAAAGCAGTGCCCTCCACTCTTCTGAAAAGTGAGACGAGAGACTATATAGACGCTGGACTGTTGCTGAACTCGCCCTATTTCGCAGTGCTGAGAGAAGAGAGAAACATCGACCTCATCATTTCACTGGATTTCAGTGACGATAATGATCCTTTTCACGGTATTATACGCACAGAGAATTCACTCACTGTAAAAAAATATTTTCATGATTTGTAATCACAACATTTCTTTTTACTTTTTCTACATTTTTCTTTTGTCAAATCAACTTAGAGATAATTTATGTAGTTCAGATAACATAATATTTTGAGTTTCTGATTAAATTAATCTCCTTCATTGTATTAACTCATTGTACATAACCCATTTCAATGAACTTAAAAATGTAAGGCAACCAGGTTACTTATTTTTTTAAGTTAAACCAACAATATTTTTTTACAGTGTAGAAATTAATTTAAAGAAATAAATCCCTGAGAAATGTACTCATGTCGTTTCCAAACCCGTGACGTGTTTCTCCTTTAAAACAAGGAGATTTTTTAAAATAATCTTGCTGCTTTTTTGTCCTTATGAAATTCATAACCACCAGAATTCACACTAACCTAAAATGTACAGGATTTTAAACACTTTAACAGACAATTACAAATATGTTTTGTTTTAGTTCCGCTTTACTGAGTTCTCTGAGATTGTTAAATTGTAACCTTTTTAATCAAATAATAATGAGCTGTGTTTCCACCACAGACAGTGAGGGACGCTGCTCAGACGTGCAAGAAACTTAAACATCCCTTTCCCTGAGGTCAACGTTCCCATTAAAGACATAAAAAAACCGAAGGACTTTTATGTGTTCAACGGCCAAAATGTTCCAACCGTGATCCACATCCCTCTCTTTAATGTGGTCAACTGTGGAGGCAAGTTATGATCTTACACTATCCTACTACAATACAATGTTCTGATTTAAGTGTGTTAATGTTTCTTCAGATGATTTTGAGGAGTGCAAGGCAAAATATCAAACTTTTCAAGGTCCTTACAGCGCTGATATGATCCCTGATCTTGTGGAGATCGCTGGAAAAAACATCACAAACAACAAAGAGAAACTGCTGGAGCAGATACGTCTGGCCATACGGCCCAAAAATACACAAAATAATGAATAACAAACATTTTTGAGATGAGGTGGCAAAGTCCTCACTTTTTGTTTTAATGTTATTTATGTAAATTCTTGTTGCAGTTGTGGAATGTGAATTAAAATGAAAGGTGTGATTTATTGTGTGATTGTGTATTAGGCCAATCAGACAATATTCACATCAGCCTCATCTTTTGATTTTTCTCTTCAGTTCAGTTTGTACTGTTATTTAATGTGATTTTGATTTGGGTTAGGGTTATGAATCTCTCTCTGCAGATTCTGCAAGAAATTTCATTAGTCAAAAAACATATGCACGCATAAGTTCCGCATTTGACGCAAGGATGCTCGTCAGTTTCCGGTTGGGGAGATTAAAGCGGAGGAAAACCGCAGGGAAAACGGGATTATGGCAGAGTCTTCAAAATGTATCAATGAAGCAAATAAGATCATCGGCCAAAAACAGAGCACATACAAGAGCTATTCACAATTTTTTTTGGAGAAAAGGGCATTATTAATATATTCAGACCAGTCTCATCCCCTCCATTTCTGCTTCGAGATCCTTCCTTCGGGCACAGGCTACGGATCCGCTCGCCAAGAGGAATATTTATAAGAGATCATTTGTTCCATTGGCAGTGACTGTTTTAAACTCAATTCTCAATTGAGGTGTGTGAATTTGCACATTAATTTAACTTATGTATGTGTCATGATTCTGCCCTCTTGTCCTATCTTGAGGCAGGATCATGACAGATCCTTGTTTTGTGTGCAGGCACATGGCCTTGTGTTTGTGCTGTGTGTGTTTGCGGTGTCTCGTTCTCTGGCCACACCCCTTGTTACCCTCGTTTTGTCATCATTGCTTCATCTACCGGTATGTCACCTGCTGTCAATGTCTGTTTCTCTCTATTTGATCCCTTTGTGTTTGCTGTCCTGTGCCATATACCTTGTCTTAACGAAGTTGTGATCTTGTAAAATCCTGATTTACATTGTTCCTGTATAGTTTAATGTCAAAGTTTTAGTCTAGTGTTAGTCTTTATTTTCCCTGCCAGTGTTGTTTGCCTCCTCCTGGGTTTTGTTTTCCCAGTTTTCTGTTATCAATACACGTTGTGTGTTTGCACACTGTCTGCAATTGGGTTCATCTGCTATCCACATAACAGTGTGTATTAATTATTTATTTCTTATGTGGTTTGTAACGTGGTTGTGCCAGTGTCAAAGATGAATTTCTGTCCAGTACACCTGAACAGACAATGAAGTTAATCAAATCAAATTCGCATTCATGTTATTATATGCCTATATATAGATGTCAGTCGGATATGATGGACTTGATTTATTGTAATTGAGAATGAACGTGCACGCGCATCCGATGTCTCTTTACGCGCAAATCACTCTCATATTTACTTTCAACGTTTCATGAATGAGACTCACTGAGGAACTGCAGGCACTCCAGCCAACGGTGACGTCACGCGCACCCTCTATTAATAATTTCTGAACATTGAATCTCAGAATTTATTCACCCTTTTCTCATGGTTTCTCAAAAGAGTCAATAATTCTAAATCATTTGCTCATTGCAACGCAGTGTGACAACATGCCCCGCCTGCACAACTGGGACAGCTTGCAGAACTATCTCAACTGTTAATTAACAGATATAAGATAAAATAATATCAGACTTGTTTAAAATGAACACAAGAAACTTACTTTTGCTATGGTTAAATACATGTTCAGTAATATCTTCAATATATAGCCTATATATTTTAAAATTCTATAGTGTTGATGGCAACTAGAAAATTCGTCTGCTAACCTCCATAATGTGTCGTGTTTCAAATCAATGCCAGTTGGTACTCCTAATCAAATGATAACATTAATTACTGCCAGGTGGTGGTTAATTAATTGAATTAACGAGATGAATGCATTCCTGATATATTAGAGTCTGAAGAGTGGCTTGATAAGGGTTAGTCTTGGGTGATCTGTCCTCATGGCTGTGAGGGAGATTTGTGTTTGGAAGAAGCTCATTTTCATCCTTTTTCTCTTTGCTGTTGATGGACTTAAAGAACCAGGTAAGTAGGTACCATTAGACTTTGAAGTGAACAGAAGCATTCTGTTTTTATGTTAGAGTTGTTTACTAAACTTTATAGATGGTGAAAATAAGCTTTGTGAACCATTGAAGCTTTCCTTCAACACCATTACTACTCTTGGTTTGTTTGCTATCCAGTGATCAAATGGATGATGGTCCTGTGTTTTTTTTTTCCTAACCTTGAATCATTCCTAACAGATATCCATGACTCGTTTTGATAAGACTCCAATTGCAAACAAAGTGACCGCGTCGATATGGCTCCAGCAGGGCAGATTCTGGCTACAGCATGGTTCCCAGTGAGAATAGCTGTGCTTTCTTACCACCGTTGACTCCAGTGTGGCCCATCAGCCATTCGGCCTCCTTCTGTTGGACATTACATCTTCTTCGCCATGGACTTGCGGCCCCTTCGCTGCCCTACGGCTCTCCACCTCTTTCGCCTTTGACTAGCTCCGCCCTCCCTCAGGTTCCACCTCCATCTATGGTTGCTGCAGCTCAGCCTCTAACCTCAGGATCGCTGCTTCCACTTCAAGGGGTCGGCGCTGTGGCCTAGTCGTGGTCGCCTAGGTCTTTGTGTCTCACTGCCTCATTGCTTCTCTGGCTACGTGGTGTGCTCCACCTCCATCACCTCCGGTAATCCCCTTGGTAGTGTTGGGACTCTTCACTCCATGGCTACTCCATTCTGCGACACCGCCGTGGGATGCAGTCCTGACTGTGGGCTGGGTCTCCGTCTGCCCTTCCCTGCTCAAGGCCATCCCCCCTGGCTGTCACCACCATCTGCACCAACCTTTTGCATGGTTCTCTTCGGCTTTTTATTGTCCTCCAGCTAAGCTGCATTCCTTCCAGACGAACGCCTGCGGGTGCTAGTATAGACCATTACAACACAAAAGACTACATTTTATCCAATGGCTTGCAGTTTCAATGTCCCTAACTAGTCTAAGGGACGTGGAAACTGCAAGCCGTTGGATAAAATGTAGTCTTTTGTTGTAATGGTCTATACTAACCTTTGTTACTGAATGTGATCTTTTAATGTGACGGGCGGAAGTAAGTCAGTAGTTCTGTCCGTCCGTCCAAGCCGCCCATCCGTCCAAGCCGCCCGTGCCCGCCCAAGCTGCCCGTCCGTGCCCGCCCAAGCCGTCCATGCCCGCATCCAAGCCGCCCGCCCGTCCAGCCCAGCCCGCCCGTCCTAGCCGCCAGCCCAGTCGCAGCCGCCCCGTCCGTCCAAGCCGCCCGCCGCCTGCTCCAAGCCGCAGCCCTGCCCGTCCAAGCCGCCCGCCCGCCTCCAAGCCGCCCGCCCGTCCGTCCAGCCGCCCGCCCGTCCGTCCAAGCCGCATCCCACAGCGGCTGTCCGTCCGTAGCTGGAGGAAAGGTTGGTGCAGGTGGTGGTGACAGCCAGAGGGATGGCCTTGAGCAGGGAAAAGCCGACGGAGACCCAGCCCACAGTCAGGACTGCATCCCACAGCGGTGTTGCAGAATGGAGTAGCCATGGAGTGAAGAGTCCCAACACTACCAAGGGGATTACCGGAGGTGATGGAGGTGGAGCACACCACGTAGCCAGAGAAGCGATGAGGCAGTGAGACACAAAGACCTAGGCGACCATGACTAGGCCGCGGCGTCGCAGAATGGAGTAGCCATGGAGTGAAGAGTGCCAACACTAGTCTCCCAAGTTTTTGAGGTGAAAAAATATGGTAAGTTGTTGTGATGGCAGTTCAATGACTGATCTGAGGCCTTAATCTAAAGCACTTTGTTTCTGGTTTAGTTTTGCCCAAGTTTGACGTGACCGTAAACACACAGCAGATCTACAGCGTTGCAGTTATGGGACTGATAGTTGAGTCTTGTGCCAAGTGAGTGATGCTTTTTTTTCTTGTCTTCTGGCTGGTCAGTTCTTTATCTTGTTATGATGTTTCCCAGATATGCATATGGCCAACTTGTACCTGGTCAAGCCTTAGTGAAAGTGTGCCGTGATCCATTTCCATACAGTCTGCTTCATAATTTGACCTGACAAGACATCCACTTTAAGCCACAAAGTTGATATTCTTCACTGTTTGTTTGGACTTTCTCTCGCAGATGTAATGGTGTCAATCTGCAATGGTGTCCTTTACAAACAAAGCTGTATATCTCTTGGAGGGGAGCAACTGGCACCAACAAACTGCTGTTGAATTTAACCACAAACAAGAATGGACGGGCTGCGGTCTCCCTAAACACTGCTAATCTTAAGGCTGGTGGTACGACTTGTATTTTGTAAAAGATAAGACATTCTCTAGCATGATACTGATTAAGTTTGATCTTCCACAGGTGACTGCTAATCCAGAGCTTTTTTATGGTTATAAATCGCTATACTTCACTACAGATACAAGGTTTGTTCAGCTTCTCCTACCTGTTTCTCCTGACAAGCCATCGTTTAGTGAACTGACTATAGTGAAGCTCAATCAGCCGCTCAAATGTGGTGCTTCTTTTCCAGTGACAGTTGAGTATTAATTTGTTGGAGAGGCTGGTAGCTACAGCGCTGACAATCTATATGGTGAGTGGACATTAGTTTTGTAGTGAAGTTTGCTGGTCTGTTTGTTCCGCTGCTCCGCAACTTGCACACTATGTCTTCTGTCAGGTCTTATCCAAAGGAGTGATCGTCCTCCATGAATTTCAGACGGTTAAAGCAAAGGCTGTTGATGCTGTCACAAGTGGCTCTGGGACGTTCCAGTTGTCTGTCAGCGTCGCTATGGCTCCAGCAGTGCAGATTCTGCTCTACAGCGTTCTTCCCAGTGAGAATGTATTTGCTGCTAGTGTGCCGTTTGACACCGATATGTGTTTCCAGAACCAGGTACTGTATGATGTGTGGCTATTTTTCAATTTGGGAATGTTGGTGTGTCCTACAGCATGTTGGTCCTTGTTCCAGGTGTCTTGCAGTTTTCTCCAGCTACAGTTGTTCCTGCGGAGGGAAACGTTCTGATGGTTTCTGCTCAAGCAGGATCTCTGTGTGGCCGCAGTGCTGTAGATCAGAGCGTCCGGATCATGGAGCCAGGAAGACGTCTGAGTGCTGAAAGGATTTCTGTGTGCCTCAATCAGGTTTTTTGTTTGGGCTTTTAATCTGAATATTTCTGTGTGTGGCACTTCTGATTAGAATGCCACTTCAGTTTACCCCAGTGTCTGAAGTACAAGGGCCTGAATTTTTATCGCAACTTCAGTGTCTGTATGTCTGTTAGTTTGATGCTTGCTCTAGAAATTGGTACATGACTTAAAGATAAAATGTAGTCTTGTGTTGTATTGGTCTATACTAGCTTTTGTTACTGAATGTGATCTTTTAATATGACTGTTGTCTGCCCGTGTGTGCTCGTGCTGTCTGTCCGTGCGTGCTGCCCGTCTGCCCGTTCGCCCGCCCGTGCATGCTGCCCGTGCGTGTGCCTGTCTGTGCGTTGCCGTCTGTCGTGCGTGCGTCCGTCCGTCCGTGCGTGCGCTCCGTGCGTGCGTCCTGTCCGTCCGTGCGTCCGTCCATGCGTCCGTCCGACACAAAGACCTAGGCGCCGCAGAATGGAGTAGCCATGAAGTGAAGAGTCCCAACACTAGTCTCCCCAAGTTTTTGAGGTGGAAAAAATATGGTAAGTTGTGTAAGGGAAGTTCAATGACTGATCTGAGGCCTTAATCTAAAGCACTTTGTTTCTGGTTTAGTTTTGCCCAAGTTTGACGTGACCATAAACGCACCGCAGACCTACAGCGTTGCAGTTATGGGACTGAAAGTTGAGTCTTGTGCCAAGTGAGTGATGCTTTATTTTTCTTGTCTTGTGGTAGGTCAGTTCTTTATTTTATTTTTTTATCCTTTTGCCTGTGCTTGACTTAATTGTGTCTTTGTTCTCCTACCAGATGAATGCCATGGGCTGTGCCTCTCTTACTGTTGCTACGTCAGTGTTTTTCAACACCAAATTTGAAGACCAAATGCAAGACACCATGCTTGTAAATGTGAATGTTACTGAGGAGTGAACAGGTGAGCTATTGGCTGATCTGAACCATATCCTCTATCATCTTTACAAGACGTGCACTTTAAGCCACAAAGTTGATATTCTTCACTGTTTGTTTGGACTTTCTCTTGCAGATGTAATGGTGTCAATCTGCAATAGTGTCCTTTACAAACATCGCTGTATATCTCTTGGAGGGGAGCAACTGGCCCAACAAACTGCTGTTAGAATCTAACCACAAACAAGAATGGACGGGCTGCGTTCTCCCTAAACACTGCTAATCTTAAGGCTGATCTAAATCTGGTGGTACAACTTGTATTTTGTAAAAATTAAGACTTAAGAAAATTAGGAAGAAAAAGAGTTCTTCCTTTAAAGAAAGAGTTCTCTAAAAGAGGACATTTAAAGAGTTCACATGTATTTAAAGCGGACCAGAACTAACGAAAAGTATGAGCACTGGATCAAGTGAAAGGAGTTTGTATGTGGAGACATCAAGATTTGCCGCCATCACCGCCGCGGCCAATGCCCCATACTCGGAGTTCTCCACAGCGATTTTGCAGATCAGAGAGTTCTCTCCTCAAGTCCATATACAGCAGCCACTGAGGGCAGGCCAGTTCTGCCTAGAGATCAAGACGATCCTCCTCAGCCCATGAGGGCACTGCCTGTAGATTCACGAGGTGACCTTCTGCATTCTCATTCTGTCAGTCACAAGAGATTGATTATCTCACTGACGAACCTAGGAGACCTGAGACTACCAGGCTCGGCAACTCCGCTAACTTCAAGTCACCCTTTCTCTTCTTATGAACCAACTCAATCCCAACACAAGCTAGCCCATCAAGAAGATGCTACATATCCTCAACCTGGTATTAGGCACATAGATAGACCACGTGGTTGCTACAACACAGACCACAGAGGCCATAACTAAATGTCCACTGACCAAAGAGATTGCAACCAATAACCCGCAGCTGTTCAGTTTATGCCTCAGAGCTACAGTCAAGAGACTGCAGCTACGTATGGGACTTATAAAGATCATAGTCTGAACTGCAAACCTGTCCACTATTTCCCTTCCACTGAACCATATGGTTATCAGCAACCTTATCATGGGATTCCAGCTACAAGTCCAGTCTATCAAGATGAGAGACTTACTCCAAGGGATACATTAGCTCACCATGCACATGAGAGACATGCATATGAGAGACACTCAGACAGCTATGGTCAATCAGCTCCTAATCCTGCAGATACAAATCAAGCTTCTTGACCCCACGACAGTACGCATATTACGCTCAGCCTGAGACATATCAGCCATACCACCCAATGCGCCCTCCTTCTCTTCCATATCCTCATGTAGAGCCCACCTACAGAGGTCCGTTTCCGATCATTCCACATTTTTGCAGTGAAGTTCCCAGAGAGTTTGCACAACTCAAAATTGCACTGGAGAATTTGCTACCTGCCGAGGCTACAGAATATTTCAAGTACCAAATACTCGTTGATCTGAAACAGGAGAATGCCTTGCTCATGGCAGACTTGTATGTCAACAGCAGGTACCCATACACCAGTGGTCACCAATCTCGGTGCCTGGAGGGCCGATGTCCTGCAGAGTTTCAGCTCCAACCAGGCCCAACACACCTGCCTGAAAGTTTCTATTATGCCTAGTGAGACCTTGATTAGCTGGTTCAGGTGTGTTTAATTGGGGTTGGAGCTAAACTCTGTAGGACACCGGCCCTCCAGGACCGAGATTGGTGACCCATGCCATACACCAACACCATAAGGTCTCTAACTGCACTTTATAGTCAACCACATCAACTCGCATTACAAAGAATTGCAGAATTGATCAATGGCCCAAAAATCAGGTGTGGTGACACTAAATCTTTTAGAATGTTTGCCCTCACAGTGTGTGCATTAGTTGGAATGCTGGACCAACTTGGAGCTAAAGGATGGACAGAGCTCAAATGTGGGTCACGTGTTTCACGTCTCCTTGCCATATTGCTTCACGATCTTAAAGCAAACTTCAGGAGGTTTGTTAACCCCATTCAGAACCCAGTTCCAACACTGATAGAATGCAGCGATTGGCTAGAATATGAGCTCAGAATACAAGAGGATGGGTCACAGTACGTTAGTAATGTAAGCAGAGTCTACTCTCAGCCACAAGAGAGAACAGCAAAGGAATTGCAAGCTGGTTCAACGATTTGCTACGGTCTTGCATGGTGGCGAACGGAGTAAACCAGCAAGTGTTACAGCAGTCAAGAAGGAGAAACCGACAAAGTACTTCCCCTTCTGCAACACTGTGCAGCATTACTTCAATCAGAGTGCTAATTTCAAACTGCTGAATCAAGATCAAGTGGAGTCTTGGCTGAAGTCAAATCAGAAGTGCTTTAGGTGTGGCTGTGATCACCAGATCTCACAATGTAATCTTAAAGCCAAATGTGAAAAGAGATGTTTAGAAATACTGCATGACTTCAATGTCAAAGGTAAACATGGAAACACAAGCTTCAGCAAAAAAAACAGTTGCCTTGTGAACTCAGAAGTAGAGACTTTGTACTGTATATGGACAGACCAACTGCAGGCAGCAAAGTTCTTTTGAAGGTCAGCCGAGTGATCTTGAGAAATGGAGAGAAGGACCTTGACTCATACGCTATATTGGATGATGGATCAGAGAGGACAATGTTACTGTATGAAGCAGCACAGCAACTTTATCTTCAAGGACTTCCTGAAGATATAGCCCTCCGTACTGTGAGACAAGACATACGGGTTGTTCATGGGATGGCTGTTTCATTCTCGGTAGCTTCTGCATTTCAGCCAAACAAATCCTTCACCATTGAAAGAGCTTTTACAGCCAAAGAACTGAGCCTCGCAAAACACACTTACCCTGTTAATTTGCTGCAGAAGAAATACAGATAGCTACAAGGTCTGCCCATTCCCTCATTGCAGCAGGCTCAACCACTCTCACTCATTGGCTCAGATTATCCACATTTAATCACAGCTACAGAGCCAGTACGTCTCGGACCTCCTGGTGGTCCTGCCGCTGTGAAAACCAGACTCGGGTGGACTCTGCAGGGCCCCTCAAAATTCCTTGCCAGTCATCTCTTACCACAACAGTGTCTAACCTCCACTTTGTCAGCAGAAGCCGAACTGTTCAACAATGTACAGAAATTGTGGCAAATGGACACACTTCCATATAGGAGTGAGACACAGAAGGCAGGACACAGAAGCGGTGCAAATCCTTGAGGAGAAAACAATCAGGGTGGCAGTCGGAGACATTCAAAGGTATGCAACGCCTCTCCTCTGGAAAAGAAATCTTCCACCTTTGCAATCAGCTAAAGAAGCAGTAACAGCCCATTTAAGAAGCACAGAAAACGCCTTTTGCAGAACACAGATCTTGCTTCAGTGTATGTTGAAGTGCAGAAACTTGAAAAGGCAGGCTACATCTCAAAGCTGACACCAGAGGAGACCGATAAAAGCCGATGGAATCAAGGTCCACAGTTCTTAACTCAGTCAGTTAGTAGTTGGCCCAAACAGCCTCATGATTATGTAAGCGATGACATCCAAGAACACGCAGTTATACTTTCTGTGGAGCACTATCCTCCAGTCAAACTGATCAGATATCTCTCAATACAATTCACTTCAAGATCTGATTTAAGGCTACTGCTATTTCCCTTCATGGGGCGGCAGACGAAAGTGAACTCTCTGCTGACGACTATACACAAGCTGAACAGAAACTTCTGAGACGTGCTCAAGTTGAAAGCTTCCCAGAAGAAATAGCCCAACTCCAGTTAGGTAAACCTGTATCTCACTCTAGTCGTATTCTAACTCTAGCCCCAGAGTATGATCACAAAGCCAAATTAGTCAGAGTATGTGGACGCCTCCGCAGATGTAAGCACTTGGACTCAGACACTCTACACCCTATTGTCTTAGATCCTGCTCACCCTCTTGTAAAGCTTCTGATTCAACATCACGACAACCTCCTGTTACATCCAGGACCTGAGCGTGTGTTCGCAGAACTGAGACGAAAATATTGGATCATAAGAGGCAGATAAAAAGACACCAGCGCAGCTGCTTTGAACGTAAGAAATGGTGAGGGAAGCCAGATATTCCTATGATGGCAGATCTCCCGCAGTCTAACTTTCGGTTGTTTCGTCCAGCTTTCTATTCAACGGGCATTGACTGTTTTGGCCCCTTCCAGGTTAAGTTTGGACGCAGTTGTTTATCCGGAATCGGAAATGCTCAGTCGTAGGAGATGGTGCCATAGCCAGATTCTAATTGAAAATTTCTGGAAATGTTTCATACGGCAATACCTCCCCAACTTGCAACAGAAAAAATATAAAACATTTCATTAATGTTTAATAAATGACAAGACAAATATGCTTAGTTCTTTGAGTTTTATTTTAATTATTCATTGTAAAGAAAAGCCAGTGATCAAGTCATCTTTTGCCTGCAAATAATATATATTGTACTCTGTGTGAAATAATATATTAGCACTTACCCTGAAGTTCATATGAAACAACTACTCTATCTCTATCACTACCACATTACGATGCATCGTTGGAGAAATCAACTAGCTAGTCACGACTGTGTTCCCGAAACCCATTGTCGCAAAGTGATTGTTACAACCACTGCTTGGTTTCGCGTGTAGTGGAGTAATAACTACTTTTTAGAAACTGTTTGAGGTCCAATTAACGCTAGATTTTTTAAAAATAAATTACAGACATGTCATCTGAGGATTATTTCTAATTGTTCTCAGTTATTTTGCTTTATTACCAGACTCAATATTTGGCTCGCTCTTACATAGAAGAGCACGTTCGCACATGCGCACTCTTCAAACACGGTACTTCAAAACTTTTGAAAAACTAAAAAACATAAATTACATTTGTATGTATTCTAAATAAAAGACACCGGTTGTACTGAATGTCAGCTTGCTTATTTTGCTCAAGATAAGGATTTACCTCCAAATGTGTTGCAATTTAGAAACGGATGCCTCTAACCACAGGCCAAGAGCTGTCGTTCAAACCACACAACTTTGAGAATGTTCGCTGGAACGATGGTTTGTGGAAACACCGACTCGTTGAACTAAGCTGATAACGACGGAACTTGCGAACATAGTTGGCTAACGATGCTTTCGGGAAACACACCCCAGGTTTGCATCGATCAACAGTAGTGCTACACAATTAAAAATAAAGGTTCTTTATTCACATCAATAGAATATTTCTATTATAAAAAGGAATATCGGGAAACATTTTATAGGGTTAATGTTTTTAGAGTCTCTGAAAGGTTCTTCACTCTGAGAAAAAAGTTTTTTAAGAACTGTTGACTGAAAGGGAAGAACAATTAATCAATGTAAAAATTAAACAATATCAGTGTGAATCATGGACAGTGACGAATGCAGCATTCATAGAGATAAAATAAAAACATTGGGTCTCATTCATGAAACACGAGCAGAACGAATTTTTGTGTAAATCGTGTGTAAGGTTAGCCTGGTAATACCAGACTCTGCTACTTCACTTTGCTTCGTAGACAGAGTCTGGAATGGCATAATAGAGAAGTGTTTCTCTCTCGCAAGGGGGCGCTTCTCTGAAGTTTAAAATCATTGGTTACCCGTAAGCCAATCAGATAAGTTTATTTATGACGTATGTTAATGCGCCGACACAGCCGCATCGAGACATTATGCATCGAACTCAAATCTATGATCGAACTTCCACTGTAAACAGGGAGCGGCGCTTTTGTAAGGGCTGCAAAATGTGTGCCAACCGGGAATGAACAATTCACAAACTAGGTTATTATATGATTTACTGAGCTGCGGCCGCCCGCAGCGTCGGCGTGCCCTGCTCTCACGAGTCATGACTGATTTAGCTTCCGCAGCGCCGCGAGGGCGAGCCCGAGCCCCTGCTCTCACGAGTCATGAATAGGAAGTTCATTTTACTGATTCTCTGAGTCATTCGAGTCATTTCGTTTATTTAAGTGGCTTAATGTTATAATTTTAACAGCCAAATTCCCCGATCACATCCACCTACGCAATGTTGATCATATTCTGAATTAAGAAATCATAATGCAGTAAAAAATGATTTACAGGGAACATAAATAATCACTTTACCTTCCGAGTCTTACGTTCATTTGTCACGTGACATACGCAATGAACAGATCGTTCATGAATCACATATCTGGGACTAATGCAGCAGGATGTCGAAACGAAATATGGTGGATTGTTGTTATTATTATGATAATAATAATATGATAAGAGAGCGCGCCAGGAGCGTTCACAGCCGAGGAGACCGACGTTCTTGTCATTAGTTGAAATCTTACAATTAGCCTGAAAAAATTAGGAAGCCTAAATGTCTAAGCTTGAAGTGTTGATATTTTTCCTTGTTATAATGATTTGCAAAAATAAAAAATGAGCTGCATCTGTGTTGATGAGAGAATTGAAGTGTATGACGTGTTGTGCAAGCTACATAGTGGCCAAGCATGCTGGTTGTTGCTGGTATACGTTGCAAATAGAGGGGTGGCAAAATAGTTTCCGCCTAAGCGGCAGAAGTGCTCGCGCAGGTCCTGGCTGTAAACACTTGATGCGTCGCGAGCGAAATGAGCGGAGTAAACATTGCTGTAAACGACTTTTGCTTCAGTTTGAAAAACCCGGAATGTTCTCCATAACAGGGCGAATTGCATACCTGTGTTGGTTTCCCCATTTCTGCAGTCGTTTCGGTTTCGATTTCTCTAACCTACAATGTAAAACTCGACGCTTAGCGTCTACGTCAGCGGCTCTCAGTCCGCCCTCTGTCGTTGATTGGCCGGCTGTTTTCAGGGCCGGTGGAAAACTGAAAGATAGGTGCTATCTCAGACTGACTATAGACAAGTTTTCGCGGGCACTTCCGCTTTACTTCCTGATTCTGCCAAGAACTTCCGACACAGGCTGAGTAGTAGTGTAAACATGGCTTTGGAATGGCAACATTTGAACTGAAAATATTGTTAAAAATGGTGTTTTGACCATTCCGCATCCAAGTAAGGTAACATCATGGGCATGTCGATATGGTCTGTATCGCCGGACCTGGACGTTCCTGTAGCCATGCAGCCGCCGTGCTTTGGAAGGTACTTTAGCCCATCTTATGCTTGTATTAAGATGTTTGTATGTATCCTTGTGCTAATCTATAACAGAACACGAAGAGTAATAAAAATAAAAAGTAATCCACTCTAGCCTGCCTGCACTAAAAGCATGCTTTAACCCTTCAAAGTCGACTGACGCTCTAGAGCGCGCACCCCTGACATATCTATTAATAGCTTCGGAATGGATAAAGGTATTGACTTACTTTTTTTTCTATGGAAAAGCTGACATTCGTCTGCGTAATAATGAGTAGACTGTGTTGACTTCCGCGAATGATAAGATCCACATTGGCGCCTTGTAGATGGTTGATGGTCAACATTCAGCAATCGCCACGAGTTGTTACAACCGCGAACAGCACAATATGTCCCGGAGCCGTGTCGGCGTGTAACACCATCAATAGTTTACTTTTTCTGCACGCTAACCAAAGACAGTAAAAGACGCTAACCGGAAGTCGTTGGCAGAGCGAAAGGCTAATGGTGGCCCGCCTATTTCACTCAGGAAACTTGTCTATAGGAGCGAAATGAAATTAGCGAAGTAGGAAGTCTGACG
>JAQIUQ010001537.1:0-260459 GCA_030378365.1 Hybognathus amarus
GCTGAGCCTTATGATTGAAACTGTATCTGTTTAACACTTGAAATTACATTAATGTGATAGAAACTACAGTTAATGACAGAAACTATCTTTGGAAAAAGGTTATGTGAAGTGTAATTTAATTGGTTTAGTTGGTTTTACGTCCATTATTGAATAACACATGGGAGGCGGGGTCACTAAAGGACTAGAGTCTGGCTGACATGGCGCAGAGTTGAGGTTTTGGCCTCCACTTTTGAGGGGTTGCTACTGCTGTTTTAACATATATATATATATTGTTAGGGCTGTACGTAGATCGGTAAAAATGCATTGCCAGATTTATATTCCTGATATATTGTGACATTATATTTCTGAGATGTATTCTCCTAAAAACTCACTGAATAGGAATTATTTAAACTACTGGTGCTTTTGGGTTATGAGAGATATTTTATAGAACCAATATTACAATATATTGAATGTTGTTTATGAATGGTTGTAAAACAGGCTAATGTTGTTAACAGGATCTGGACATTAGTGGTGGTTGAGGATCGTCCCTGATATAAGAAAGCATCTTTTAGTGTAGAAAGACACTAATATACATGTAAGAATGAATTATTATTATTATTATTATTAATGCAGTTACTAGACTTTAATAAATGAAACCTTATTGTACTGTTTGAATTTATGTCTCTAAGTTCAGTGTTGAAATCAGTTGTTGAAACCATTCATTGAAGGAATTGGTTCAAATGAAACATCAGTTCGGAATCCGACGTTTCATTAACGAACCACGCCATAATATCCGCTGTGTGATTATCCAGGCAGTTTTAGGACATCGCACAAGATTTGTGTTAACACAGAAAACATTTCATCACTGGATTTCATTTTTTATTGAAAGTGTGGTTTATGTAATGTCATCTGATTGTGTGGAACAGCAATTCACAACCAGTGGTAGTTCAGAAAAAAAAGGTCTTCCGACTTTTACCGTCATGTATTCTCAAAGATATTCAGTTAACTCGATTCATTGATATGCTCGAGCACAGGAGAGCAGAGAGTTTGAAGACGGTGAGAGTGCACGCTGCGAGACTTTCTCTCTCAGTTAAACGAGCGGCAGAAGTACACTCATCGTCATCTAAGTTGACATCATTCACCGGTTGAAGTTTGGCAGGACAAAGATGCGACAGAAGGTTGACATAAACAGAAGTGCAGTTCCAGTCTTCGCGCTTTATGTTTAAATCTGACCAGACTTGCAATTTGATAAACTCCATGCATTATGATGTTGAAACTTTGCATTTAATCCGCGAATCACAAGCGCTACGGGTCGGGAGCTGCTGGCACGCAGCTACTGATCACGAATCACGGATTAACTACCATCCCTAGTCACATCGCACATTGCTCAATGTGACTATTGGTGGATGGCACATCGCGATATTCGATGTTAAGTCACATCGGTGCAGCCTAACGTGAACACCTGTAAGGTTTTTCTCCAGTGTGGATCTTCTCATGTGTTTTCAGATTTGATGACAGACTAAATCCCTTGTCACAGTGTGAACACTTGTAAGGTTTTTCTCAGTGTGGATCCTCTCGTGTGTTTTCAGAGTCATGCCACACTGAATCTCTTGTCACAGTGTGAACACTTGTAAGGTTTTTCTCCAGTGTGGATCCTCTCGTGTGTTTTCAGAGATGATGACACACTGAATCTCTTGTCACAGCTGTGAACACTTGGAAGGTTTTTTGAGTGCGGATCTCTGGTGTGATGTTTTAAACTGTTTCTGAAACAGAACTCTTCCCACACTCCAAACACATGTACTCTCTCACACCAGTGTGATTTTTTCCGACGTGCATGTAAATTTTACAGCTGTGAAAACTCTTTTTCACACAGAGCACCATGATACTGGCTTGGTTCCTTCTGGGATTGACTCTCTGAGATGTGTCTTCAGGTCTGTATGAGCAAAGAAGGTGCATTTATATTGATCACATGTGAATGGCTTTCTTCTGTGTGAGACCTCATGGTGCATTAAGGTTCAACTATCCAGATGGTAAACTCTTCCCCATGGATCATGTAACTGCTTCTGTGGTGGCTGCATTCTTATGTGACTGAAGACTTTGTTTGTCTGGCTAGACTCTTTCCAGATTAGTGGCAGGCCTAAGATTTTGGGCTCTTCTTTCTTTAAAAAATACTTCAATCTTCAGCTACTGAAGTGTTTTCCTTTCAGTATTTCTCACATGATGTTCCTCCTTCACTTCTCTCAGTTTCTCTTCTTCTCCCACTTCTCTCAGTTCTTTCTCCTTCTTCTTCCACTTTACTTAGTTCTCTCTTCTCCTTCACTTCTCTCTAGTTTCTCTCCTCCTTCTATTTTCTTTAGTTTCTTCTTCTTCTCACTTCACTCAAGTTTCTTCTCCTCCACTTCTCTCAGTTCTTCTCTCTCTCCTTCCATTTCTACTGTAGTTCCTTCCTCCTTCACTTCACTCAGTTCTTCTTCTCTTCTCCTCCTCCAGCTCCCAGTTTCTCTTCTTCTTTACTTCTTTCTCAGTTCTTCTCTCTCTTCTTCAACCTTCATTGGGGTTGGGCATGAGAAAAGTCTCCATCAGAAAATTTTTAATAATCAAAATAGTTCAAAAGAAGAAATATGGAAGGTGAATGAGATTAAAATTATCCCAGATGTATCCATACTTTTATAAAATAATACAGGACCTTCTCAAAAAATTAGCATATAGTGATAGTTCATTATTTTCCATAATATAATGCAATACAAAATTAAAACTTTCATATATTTTAGATTCATTGCACACCAACTGAAATATTTCAGGTCTTTGATTGTTTTAGCACTGAATGTATTTGGGCATACAGTCTCAAGAAAAATCTCAAAATTCCCATCGTGAAAAAAATGAGAGACACACTTCAACATTGAACTCAATAAAAAAGTAAGAAGTGTTTTTGAGACAAAAAAAAGTGGAACCTTCAAATAATTACGTTCAGATGATGCACTCAACACTTGGTTCGGAATCCTTTTGCAGAAATGACTGCTGACAGTGCGGCTGTGGCATGGAGGCAGTCAGCCTGTGGCTGGCAGCTCGCTGAGGTGTTATGGAGGCCCAGGGAGGCTCCCGAGAGCAGCCTTAAGCTCATCCAAGTAGTAAGTTGGATCTTGAGCTCATATTTTAACACCAACTTATAGATTGATATTTAATTATGTTAAAAAACTACTTGAAACTTTTTAATTAAGGGCCGCTGACACTGAACTTCTTCAGTCTGACTCCACATGCATGTGAAAGTGGGACACAAGAAACACAAGATCAAGTGAATTTCACTGTCAGACAGATCACAAATGTTTGCAGTAAAGCAGAGTAGATTGAAAATTTGGACGTTTTGGACAATTATTAAAAATACTCACAAAATTCAGTTCAAAATTCTGGTAACATTGTTACAAATTGTAAACCATATATTTAGATTTAGTTTGGCCTGATCTTGACAAAAACATAGCAAACCTCCCTTTACAGACCATTTGTCAAAAAAATTAGCTTATACTAAACTTGGCTAAAACTGTAGCCATTTGCATAGTTGAACTGTTTCATCTAAAAGTGATGAAGTGCTCGAATGTTTCCAACATGAATGTTCTACAGCATCATGAATGAACTGAAGGAATACAACACCAACCTCTTTGTTCTTCAGTGTGTTCATTCTGCAGTGTTTCGGCATCACTCAATGTTCTCAACGGTCCTCTTTTAATAAACTCGGTCTCTTGCAGGATTCAGACTGTTCCTGTAATGCTTTTCATGTCTCGCCTCCACTGGTAGCTGTATGGGAATTTACAGCATTTCATTACGGAATTACAGCATTTACTCGAATAATTACAGTGGGAGGAGCTTCACTGAGAATGTTGATAAATTACAGTGGGAGGCAGCTTCACTGATGTATGTATTGTAGACAGTCAATCTACCAAAATCAAACATACGCAAGCTACCTGAGTTTGTTTCTTATGCTCATGGACATCAGTAAATAAATAATAATGTAAATTCTTCCAAATACAAATAATGGTAAGAACAACAGCTGAAAGCAAAAACAGGAATAAACATACTAGGCTACTGTTAGATTTACTGGAAGATTTAATGACCAATGCCAAACCCAGCGCTGAGGGAGAGAGGTAGCCTCCTATTATCACTGTAAGGCTGCTTTGAGGCAATCTTTTTGTTTAAAGGTGCTATGTGGATGAAGGTGATCTTGATCTGACTTAAGGCGAGACATGACAGGCAAAAACATAATTTTTTTTTTCCACTGCGTCAATTTCACGTAGGTCATGTGACAAGAACCAACCGGGAGAGCGCAGCTGATGGTTGCTTAGCAAAGACGGACGCCTCCGGGGCGCAACTGCCCTAGCACATTGGAAAAAGGAGAACATTGCACGCCTCACGTTTCTACGTGTTTTAGGCTACGCGTTTACACCTGTTTTCCAAGATGGCTCCTGTCTGTATATACGAAGTGAACTATCTTTATAAAGTATCTTCTTTATTAAACGGTCTGTACACTTACAAAGTTCTCAATGCTTGATTTATGATGTATGGACCCTCATTATGTTACTGTGTTAGTGTGGGGCTATTTTGAGCCTTGTTAGTGGTATAAACTGAGCGATTTCTTTTTACTAGTAAATGCCCCCAGTACTAGCATTATACGCTAAGCAGTTTTTAAGAGATAAAACTCTTTACATGCGATTATCATGAAAACAAATCTCAGAGAATGGTTGACTAGGTACCGATGTTTTATCAGACCAAAGTAGGGCTGTATTCAACCAAAGAAATCCTTAGTTGACCAAGGTCTTGTCCTGCGCGACGTTACATCGACTAAAGAAAAAAAAGACGGATGTTTTGATTGAACATTTTTTAAACAATTGTCATAGAGCATTTATAAAACAACAACGAAAAAACATCGAAAATAAATAAAACTATAATAATAATACAATTCTTTGAAAATTAAGTGATTTGTTTAACTGCAAGTGAGGAGCTCTGTCCTTGGTCTATACTGACGGTCACAATCGCGCACCTGATCACACCACACGCTACAAAATAATATACCTGCTATCTGCCACATAATGAAACATCCTAACAAAAGCTCTCGTTTATACAGGCTGTATTCTTCTTTACTTACAAAGCTATGGGTTAACTTTTGTCCAGCCGATCTGTTAGGCGTCATTAAAACAACAGACAATATAGCCTAAAAAAACTATCTGAAATCTAGGCTGTGTTGTAAGATAGCATATAAGTTTAATTTCGTTTTGTTACATTATTTAGGCTACTTTCAAATGAGTCAAGTGTACAGATAAAAACCTATTAAGAAAACAATCTATTGAGTCAGTATGATAAAGCCGTTAAAAGAGCTGCTCACGTCTTTTGCGCGCTCAAGTTTGATTTCAAATAGGCACGCGATGTGCGCGCTCATAATGGAGCAACGCGGCCGCCACCGTCGCCTACCTCCACAAACATGTAGCCAGACAAAAGATTTAGATTTCTTGGACATTCTGTCGACTAAAGTAGCGTGAACTGAATGAATACAGCAAAACCACCTACCAGTACATCCCTTACTGAGCGCGAGCAGCAGCGCAGCCAGTAGGTGCGGTTCCCGAGTGTGTTATGTGTGTGCGCTAAACTGTGGCGCAGTTACAAGAAATAGCCTAAAAGCATTTAAAGTTGGGGATAAAACATAGGCTAATTATATTTAGAATACAGTAATAAATAACTGCTTTATAAAGGAATAAATATCAGGGAGTAAATCATTGAAAATGTATTTCTATTGGCAAAAAAAAAAAAAAATGCGACTGGTCGACCAATAAGAATTTCAGTCGACCAAGACGATATCGACTGATTAGTCGACTAAACGACTAAAGTTGACAGCCCTAGACCAAAGGTTCATTTTGCACCGGAGTTCTCCTTTAAAGGCCGTTTTTCTCCAAATTATTTTTCTCACACTCTCAGTGACGATTTTCCATGTCTGTAGCACCTACACACAAAACTTTACAGCCGTATTCCTAACTATATTGTGAAGCTTTTTCGAGAGGGATTTGTATATATATATTATTATTCTTGGCCTGATTTGTATGACATTTTAAGCCTAAAAATAGGGCAGAAATCTATTTAAGGCTATTGGCAGTATTTTCTGATTTACAGGGTAACAAAAGGAGATATTCATAATCCCCTCTGATATTGTATTTTCATTGAATATATCAACAAAATGCAAACATTATTTTGAACGTTGATTTTTTTTTAATGGTCAGATTCGTCACTTCAAAAAATATATATTTTTTCTCCTATTCAGTGCGAGTAATCAACTGTTTATTTAGAAATTTAAAGAGGAGTAGATATAAGGCAAAATTAGCAAAAAAAGGTATAGTGTGAATGCTAAAAGGCATGAATCTGTACCGTACATAATTGCACATGTAGGAAACAAAATACATAACTATGGTTCAATCGTATTCAATGACAGCATGATTACCAGAAAAGACTGTATTATAAAATATTTACACACATTTTATTGATGTGTTTACTATTTGTTTGACTAGCATACATCAGTTAGCAATAGTACATATGCAACAGAATATAACATTGTTTCACAAAATATAACTATGTAATATGAACGGTTAATGCAACACACCATCATATAAACCAGTGTTTCTCAACCCTGCTCCTGAAGGACCCAACACTGCATGTTTTCTTTGTCTCCCTAATCCAACACACCTGGTTCAACTCATCAGCTCATAATCACATAGGTTAATGAGGTGATGAGTTGAATCAGATGTGTTGGATTAGGGAGACAAAGAAAATGTGCATGTTGAGGGTCTTCAGGAGCAGGTTGAGAAACACTGGTTTATATGATGGTGTGTTGCATTAACCGTTATATTACATAGTTATATTTTGTGAAACAATGTTATATTCTGTTGCATATGTACTATTGCTAACTGATGATGCTAGTCAAACAAATAGTATAACTTCTGCTATTCAATCACATTGAAACTTAAAACAAATTATATAACCATTAAGAGTACAAACATACCTTTAAAGAAGAGTAGTACGAGGCAAAATAAGCAAAAACACACCGAAAGTCCTTCTCTCTCATGGACAAACAACACGCGCGAATGAAGCGAATAGCGAATGTCCCGCCCCCTAAACGCACATCGCTTAACTGATTGGCTTTCTAACTTGTGAGAGGCTGTAGTTATTTTGGTTGGTTGTGTGAAGCGGGCAAGCGGCAAAACTCCTCTGAGGGAAACCTGAAGATGCGGTAAGCGACGGAGAAATCAACAGTTTCTGCTCAAGAATACGAGTCAAATTGCGTCAAATATTGATTTGAGGACAGACGTTTTTACAATACTCTATGGCAATCGCGGGATAAGTGGCAAAGATAATCGTTATGTGTGTGTGTGTGTGTGACTACTTTGAACTGTTCTACACACTGTTGAGAGAGAGAGAGGGGGGAGGGGGAGAGTGTGTGTGTGTGTGTGTAGAGAGAGAGAGAGAGAGAGAGAGAAGAGAAGAAGAAGAAGAGAGCGAGTGTGTAATGGCGAATTTAAGGAAAGTCTGCACCTCCTCGGTTGACCACGTATTCTTCCGAGTTGCCATAATAATAGTAGTACGTTCAGTGACTATCTCTGGCCAAATAGCGGGGTTACTCTGGATACTCCATTTGGCGCGTGTAATGATGACGCAGTGAATGGTGACGATTCTCTCTGACCAATCAGCAGTCGGCATTGTTTTCACGTCATATTTTAATATCCCCTTAGCTCGCGCAGAACCTCGCCGGATGTGATACAAAAAAGTACCCGAAAGCTTTTACACAGTGGAAAACAAAGGTGAGTCGAGAGCTGGTACTGTGTAGTGGAAAAGTGTGTGTGTGAGATGAGAGAGAGAGAGAGAAGAGACGAGTGTGTTAGTGTGAGATAGATACAGTGTGTGTGTGTGTGTGTGTGTGTGTGTGTGTGTGTGTGTGTGTGTGTGTTGTGTGTGTGTGTGTGTGTGTGTGTGTGTGTGTGTGTGTATGTATGTGTGTGTGTAGTGAGTATGTATGTGTGTGTGTGAGAGAGAGGGAGGGAGGAGGGAAGATGAGAAAAAGAAGAGTGTTATTAGTGTTAGTGTGTGTGTGTGTGTTTTCTGTGCTTCATGAAACACATGGTAATGCTCAATGTGTTTTTTAATGTACTTGCATTGAAATACAACTGAAATTAATGTTCTATGGTCATATATGCGGCTGAAACAGGTAGCCTAGACTAGTGCATCCCAATTTTTTTATATTACATTATAATCATTATGGCTTTTAGAAAAATGAGAAAACATTTTTTGAGAAGGTGGGGCAGTGTACTATCGGCCCCGGTGGCGCGCTCAAAGCTTTTGTCTTTAATGGATTTTTTTTTCCTTACATTACTTTTACTTTTTTCTTAAAGTAGTTTTGAAAGCAATACATTTTTACTTACTTGAGTAAAAAGCTTGAGTTGATGCTTCAACTTCTAAAGAAGTCTAAGTTTAAAACCCTAGTATCTATACTTTTACTTAAGTAATGAACGTGAATACTTTTGACACCTCTGATCATGTATCCTGACTCAAATATCGGGTTTCTAACAGCAAACACTCAGAATAAAGTGAGATGATCTGCTGATGATCCTGAACGACTTGTTGAATGAGTGTTGATAGTCTGAGGATCATCAATATTAACAGATTTGCTGAAAACACTCTATTTCATGACAATAGTTCCTGTTTCTCTCTTTATTATGTTGATGTGTTCAGATCGCCTGTAAATTGTCACTTAACTCATGTCATTAGTGTGAACAGACTGTGAGAATTTGTTGGTTGCTATAATGTAGCCTATGTTTATTTCTTTTTATGCTTTCAATTTTTTTCTTATCATTAATTTTGTTTGGAATAATTTACATTATTTAATCTGTTGTCCATGAGCATAAAACAAACTCAATAACTTTTTTGATATTTTGGCAGATCACATCATCATTGAAGCTCCTCCCACTGTAATTCATCATCAGTGAAGCTCATTCCACTGCAATTATCTAATAAATGCTGTAAATTCCCATCAGCTACAAGTGAAGAGAGAATCAGAGCATCAGGAAGAGCTGAAATCTGTAAAGACTGAGTTTATTAAAGAGGACAGTGAGAACACGAGTGATCCAGAACCCTGCAGAATGAAACACACTGAAGATCCTGAAGAACAAAGAGGTTGGTGTTTATTCTTCATTCATTCATGATGCTAAAGAACATTCATGTTAGAAACATTCAAGCACTTCATCACTTTTAGATAAACAGGTAAACTATGAAATGGCTGCAAAAAGTTTTTTTTCTTCAAACAAATGGTCAGTAAAGTACACTCCACAAAATGCAGGGTTAAAAAATAACCCAACCTGAACTACGCCGCTGGGTCACTATTGGACAGAACACGCGCTGGGTTGGTGATACCCAAGTGATAGGTTTCTCCATTTAACCCATATTGTTGGGTCATTAATTTGAACCAACCAGTGGGTGAAATTGACCATCTTGCTGGGTTAAGTCTTACTCGTGTGCTGGGTTATTTCCTGTCTCATTGCCTTATTAAAATTAGTAACAAATATTCAGCAAGTAAGAAAGTGTAAACAACTAAGCAAGGCAACAGTGGCCTGACTACGTCAGACTTCCTACTTCTGCTAATTTCATTTCGCTCCTGTAGTGAGTCTGAGATAGTGGCCTATCTTTCAGTTTTCCACCGGTCTGAAAACAGCCGGCCAATCAACGAACAGAGGGCGGGCTGAGAGCCGTGACGTAGACGGCTAAGCGCCGAGTTTTACATTGTAGGTTAGAGAAATCGAAAACCGAAACGACCGCAGAAATGGGAAACAAGACACGGGATGCAATTCGCTCTGTTATGGAGAACATTCTGGGGTTTTTCAAACTGAAGCAAAAGTCGTTTACAGCCATGTTCACGCCGGTATTTCGCTCGCATCATCAAGTGTTTACAGCCAGGACCGGCGCGTGCACTTCTGCCGCTCTCCAGGCGAAAGACAATTTTGCCGGCCCTCTATTTGCAATGTATACCAGCAACAACCAGCATGCTTGGCCATTATGTAGCTTGCACAACGCACATACACTTTGATTCTCTCATCAGCACAGATGCAGCCGTTTTTATTTTTGCAATTCATACATTATAACAAGGACAAATATTAACACTTCAAGCTTACACATTTAGGCTACCCAATTTTTTCAGTCTAATTGTAATAATGATGGATCAGACACGTTTGGCCATAACTATATGAATAATATGCACAACTATAAGGACATAACTAACCCCCATTCAACATCACTTCTCTGTCATCACTATCTTACGGCCATGACAAGAACGTCGGTCTCCTCGGCTGTGAACGCTCCTGGCGCGCTCTTATTATCATATTATTATTATCATAATAATAACAACAATCCACCATATTTCGTTTCGACATCCTGTTGCATTAGTCCCAGATAGGTGATTCATAAATGATCTGTTCATTGCGTATGTCACGTGACAAATGAACGTAAGACTCGGAAGGTAAAGTGATTATTTATGTTCCCTGTAAATCATTATTTACTGCATTATGATTACTTAATTCAGAATATGATCAATATTGCGTAGGTGGATTTGCTAACCACAAAGCTTGCTAATACCACTATCATCAGTGATAGACTGCTAACGTTAACATTAATGAGCTTGGAAACAATAGCAAACTTTTTATGCCTAAATAAAGCAATGATTACTGTATTTATTACTAGCATATCTGTAGTTACAGTCCCTGCATTGTAAAATGTAAGTTAGTCTTGCGAGGAGTGAACATTTAGAACATAGAGAAAAAGTATCAAACATATCTTGTGCATAAAAGCAACTGATGATTGAAAATGGTTTGATGTAGCTTGATGGAAATAATTTAATAAATGCAGGTAAAGAGAGGTTAACCAAGCTGACATTGTAATTGACCTATGGCTAAGCCACGCCCTCAAACGCGATGAGCCAATCACAGTACGCAGCTAACCTCAATACACTCGGACATTCTCTGCTTCCACTTTCATTGAAATGCATTGGAGTTCAGTCAGTTTTCATTCGTTTTTTCTTGTTATTTTAAGTTTAAAATGGTCAAACGATGTGCATGGGGTACATGCAACTCTGACACTAGGTTCCTGAGAGGCTGGGCGACGGTGTGTATTTTTTTACCCTTTTCCAAACCACATCTCAACCGAGATATGTGTCTGCTCTGGATTAAGTTATGGGGTAGCTAGACCATAACACCAACTAAACGCGAATAAGTTAAACAAGGATGTCTACATCTGATCTAAGTTAAGTCAACAACGTATTAGACCGTTATCTTTAAAATCTCTAACGTAGGGTCAGTCTAACGTTAGACGTACATTAGAAAACATTAACGTTAGCTTCTAGCTGTTTTGTACATCATGTCACTTAGCTTCATTAACATATCTGTAAATAACCGAGATAACAAATGTTAACAATGTTGTGCTGAATGATTCATGTAAATACTGTAGCACCAAACGGTGATGGCAACGATGTGCGGGTTATCATGTTTACACTGTGACATGTACATTTTTACCTGGAGCTGAAGCTTTTCATCGACCTTCTCAACAATAAAATTATTAATATAACCCTCCAATGCATAGTTAATGCCCTTTAGGTGACTTCAAGATGATATATAATTTTTCTGTCTCCAAAAATCACCAATAGCCTCTATGCACGAACCCTGATGACGTGTGTCCGAAAGAATCTTAGTCGGCGTCTTTACTTCCGGAAGCGCGTTCAGCAGGCCAAGTGTATAGCGGCAAAACTTGAATAAAATCCATTTTCTCAGAAACGGAGGCAACGATTTCAAAACGCTGATTCGCTAGTCGAATTTCGTATCAATATAAGAGAATACTAACCCTCTGTCAGGGAATAATAAACAGAAGATTCAATTGCAAGTAAAAGTCTGGATCTTTATTAGCACAGAGAAGGATGCACAAAAAGTCAGTGGGACGGCCGTATGGCAGCACAGGGACGCTGTGGGGACACGCAGGACTGCAGGGCTAAAATAATCCGTGAGTGCGGGTGAAAGAGAACTGACGAGACAGGCGGTGATCCAGGACACGAAGAGCTCAACAGGACTGGAACGGCGGGAACACAGCGAACAAGGACAGGTGGAAACACTGGAACATCCAATAACGATCTGACAAAGACACAGAGAAACTAAATAGGATTCACTGATCAGCCACAGCTGACGCGCCGATGGAGCGCAGCTGTGACAATCAGCTGTAGTGATCAGCGATCAGCGATCACGCACAACACAAAACAAGAGGAGACAGCAAATTCATAAACCGTGACAGTACCCTCTCTCTAGGAGCGCCTCCTGGCGCTTCCAGACGACCCTACCTGTTGATTGTAATCATCAATCAGGGAGTGATCCAGTATGTCCCTAGCAGGAACCCAACTTCTCTCCTCCGGACTGTAACCCTCCCAGTCCACCAGATACTGGAATCCGCGTGCCCTCCGGTCTAGAGTCCAGAAGTACGGTGTAACACGATATGTGTGGGTTCCCGTCTGACGAGTCGCGGCGGTGGAGGAACCGGGCGGCGGATTAAGATGTGAATGAAACACTGGTTTTATTTTGGATACATGAAAGGCGGGATGAATTCTCCTGTACACCGGAGGAAGTTTTACGCGGACTGCCACCGGGCTAGGGATCTTGGTGACAGGAAACGGGCCAATGAATTTAGGAGCTAATTTGTTAGACACGGAGCGGAATGGAATGTTCTTGGTAGAAAGCCACACTTTTTGACCCACGACGTATACGGGAGGCTTTGACCGGTGGCGATCGGCCTTGGCCTTGGTGACACAACCCCACCTGGAGCAGAGTCTCACGGGCTCTGGTCCATGTGCCGGTGGCACCACTGGACAAAGGCGTGAGCGGAGGGAACCGCGACTTCGGATTCCAGGCTTGGAAAAACAGGTGGCTGGTACCCTGAAACTACACTCAAACGGTGAGAGGCCCATGGATGACACTGGTAACGAGTTGTGTGCGTACTCCACCATAGAGAGCTGTTGGATCCAGGATGAAGGATTCTTGGACACCATACATCGCAACACTCTCTCCAAATCCTGGTTGGCTCGCTCGGTTTGACCATTACTCTGGGATGAAAACCCGAAGACAGACTAACCGTGGCTCCCAGTAATCTGACAAAATTCTCGCCAAAATTTGGACACAAATTGGGGACCTCTGTCGGAAACCACGTCCATCGGAAGGCCATGTAAACGAAAGACGTGATCTACGACAGTCACCGCTGTCTCCTTGGCAGATGGTAATTTAGGCAAGGGGATGAAATGTGCCGACTTCGAGAACCGGTCCGACAGACGGTTGAAACGACCATCATGCCATTAGAAGGCGGGAGGGCGGTAATAGAATCTAGCGCTATGTGGGACCAGGGTCTCGAAGGGACAGACAGCGGTTGAAGTAACCCATCCGGAGGCCAATTAGAGGTCTTACCAATGGCACAAATCGAACAAGCCAACACAAAACTGTGAATGTCGGAAGCCATTAATGGCCACCAGAATCGTTGCTTGATCAAACAGCAAGTTCGAATTTGCTCCTGGATGACAAGCCACGTTGGAGCAATGACCCCACTGTATAACGTCGAGACCGTTACTCCTTCGGCACAAATAATCGATTCGGTGGGCAACCGGGCGGAGGCGTTACCCCTTCTAAGGCCGTCTTGACCTTCGTTTCGACCTCCCATGTGAGTGTGAGCTGAAACAAAGCAGCTTTTGAGTTTAGCGAACACAGCCTCAGCTGTGTCCGACCACCTGAACGTCACTCTGGGAGAGGTCAAGGCAGTCAGAGGCGCAGCTAGTTGGCTGAAATTGCGAATAAAACGCCGATAGAGAATTGGCGAACCCCAGAAACCTCTGAAGGGCCTTACGGGAATCTGGACTTGGCCAATCCATCACAGCCTTAACCCTGTCAGGATCCATGCGCACCTCTCCAGATGAACGATGTAACCCAGAAAAGGGACAGACTGTGCATGAAACGTGCATTTCTCCGCCTTGACAAAAAGCCCATTCTCTAGCAACCTCTGAAGCACTCGTCTGACGTGTTGAACATGTTCCTGGAGAGACGAAGAAAAAATCAATATGTCATCCAGGTAAACATATATGAATTGGTCTACCATGTCTCTCAACACATCATTGACGAGTGCCTGGAAAACCGCTGGGGAGTTGGACAGCCCGAAGGGCATAACCAAATATTCAAAGTGCCCCCTGGGAGTATTAAAAGTGGTTTTCCATTCATCCCCCTCCCTGATGCGAACCAAATGATATGCATTGCGTAAGTCCAATTTTGTGAATATAGCTGCTCCCTGCAACCGCTCGAAGGCCGAAGACATCAGCGGCAAAGGATAAGTATTCTTTACCGTGATGTTGTTCAACCCCCGGTAATCAATACACGGTCGCAGAGACCCATCCTTCTTACCCACAAAAAGAACCCCGCCCCCGCTGGAGAAGAGGAAGGACTGATGAATTTGGAAGCTAGAGAATCAGAAATATATTTCTCCATGGCCTCCCTTTCCGGTACCGAAAGTGAGTATAACTTGCCTTTAGGCGGAGACTCTACCTGGAATTAAATCTATGGCACAGTAATAGGGACGATGCGGAGGAAGAGAATCAGCGCGGGACTTACTGAACACCTCCTGCAGGTCATGATACCCCGCGGGCACGTTAGATAAATTCGCTGCCTCCGTCCGAAAGACAAAACTGGACACAGATGAACAAGCAGACACAAGACAAGACTTATGACATTGAGTGCTCCAGGCTGATACAGAATTGTGTCCCCAATCCACTCTGGGACTATGCTGTATCAGCCAGGGGTGCCCGAGGACAATGGGTGCCATGGGTGAGTCCAGAAGCAAAAATGAAATTTGTTTAGTGTGATTGCCAGATGTAACCAGTGTCAAAGGGTGGGTGCGGTGGGTTATGGCTGGAAGTTCTTGACCGTTGAGTGCACTGACAGAAATAGTGCTCTTAAGAGTAGTGATGGGTAATCCGAGTGATCGAGCAATCCTGGTGTTCAGAAAGTTACCCTCAGCTCCTAAGTCAAGGAGGGCATGCATGGGATGGGACTGGGTGCCCACAGCAGTCTAACCGGGAGGAGAGTAGAGGAAGAGGTCTTGTTCACGGAGATCCCGCCCCGACAGTAGCCTCTTACTCACGGCCGGGCTTGATCTTTTACCGGGCAGGTGTTTAGGAAATGACCCGTCCCGCCACAATAGAGGCAGAGGCCCCTGGATCTCCGGCTCCGGCCCCTGGAGCTCTACCCACCTGCATGGGCTCGGGATCGTGGATAGGACTGACCGCATCCACTCCGCTGGACTGCAGGTCTCTGACACTCGTGGGATACTGGGCTGCTCTGGTCCATTGTTCCAGTTGGTGTAAGCGAGCGTCCACCCTTAGAGCCAACTCCACGAGTTCGTCAAACTTCCTGGGTAGGTCCAGCGTAAAGACTTGTTGCTGGATGCGGTCAGCCAACCCATGCAGGAACATATCCCACTGCGCTTCCTCGTTCCAGTGACACTCGGCGGCCAGGGTGCGGAAGTCGATGGCGTAGTCAGACACTGAACGGTTACCCTGGCGCAGATCAGCGAGTTGACGAGCGGCCTCCCATCCAGCAGTCGCCCGATCAAACACCCGCTTCATTTCCTCAGATAGTGCCTGGAACGAGGAACAGCACTGATGTTGATTCTCCCACACCGCCGTTCCCCATAATGCTGCACGTCCGGTGAGAAGTGTTAACACAAACGCCACCTTAGCTCTCTCAGAACAAAAGGTTTGTGGCTGCAGGGAGAAAACATAGAGCACTTCGTTAAAAATGCTCTACAGAAATTCGGCTCACCGGCATACATCTCAGGCGCGGGTAGGCGTGGCTCATGTGGTCGATCAGGTGCTGGCGGTGGTTGGGGAAACGGCGGCGTGCTGGGCGCAGTGGAACCAACCAGGTGTTGAAGCTGCTGGGTGAGCTCGGACACCTGTGCTACCAAGGCTTGAACAGCATGTCCCGTGACGGCCAGGTTCTCCTCTTGTTGGTCCATTCTGGCTATGTTGCGCGACAGAAACTCACTCAGGTCTGGTGTGCTACTTGCTGAATCCATCCTGGTCAGATCGTTCTGTCAGGGAATAATAAACAGAAGATTCAATTGCAAGTAAAAGTCTGGATCTTTATTAGCACAGAGAAGGATGCACAAAAAGTCAGTGGGACGGCCGTATGGCAGCACAGGGACGCTGTGGGGACACGCAGGACTGCAGGGCTGAATAATCCTTGAGTGCGGGTGAAAGTCCAATCCAGAAGTGCGGGTGAAAGAGAACTGACGAGACAGGCGGTGATCCAGGACACGAAGAGCTCAACAGGACTGGAACGGCGGGGAACACAGCGAACAAGGACAGGTGGAAACACTGGAACATCCAATAACGATCTGACAAAGACATGGAGAAACAGAGGGACTAAATAGGATTCACTGATCAGCCACAGCTGACGCGCCGATGAAGCGCAGCTGTGACAATCAGCTGTAGTGATCAGCGACTCCGCCCACGCACAACACAAAACAAGAGGAGACAGCGAATTCATGAACCGTGACACCCTCAAAGTTGTTGATGAAGCTCGAAATATATAATTTAAATAACTTCTCTTTTTCACTCTTGTGTGACCGCTAACTGCCTCACAGTGTTGTTAACATCATTCACATTAACCGCAGGACGTTTTTATAAACAGCAAGTGTAATTTGACACTATCTACACCTAACGCAAAACCGGCTTCTGACCATAGACTGACGCAGCACCGGAAGTAACTGGGCGTGCTGAGAAACTCGGACACGATCGTGCATAGAGGCTATTGCCTCCTGAAATGTCTCCTACTGTGACAGCTGCCATAGCGCCTGTGCCGTGTTTGTCCAAGTGAGTGGAGGGGGCGTGGCTTAGCCATAGGTCAATTATAAGGTAGCTTATAAGGCAATGTAGGGACTAATTATTATTTTATTTATCAGAACTTTAATATATTTTGATGTTCCTCTGTTCTGTTGTGACAATAGAAACAAGTTTCTTTTTAAAATGGATTATCATATTATTTTAGTTAAAACTCATAAATAACTACAAATAACTAATGTTAGGGAAATCTGATAATATTTTGTTGTGCGTTTCTGAAATAAAAAGTAATAGTATCGGCCGATATATCGGATTTTAAAACCAACAAATATTTGTATCGGTATAGGCCTTTAAAATCCTTTATCGGTTCGGGCTCTACACAGTTTGAACATACATATTTACGTAGCCTTTCGAAAACAGGGATGCTTTATTTTCCCGGGACAGGTTATTAAAAAGGACAATCTCTGTATAACCAGGACAGGTGGCAACCCTACTAGCAACCTATACTCTGCTAGATTCCTACTGTTTATGGCTTGACTATGGAGAACGACCGGGAGACTGAGGAGGTGGGAAACCATCAAATTCTTGATGGACCACAGCCCTACAATTTTGAACCAGTCAGGCATGAGAGAGGGAGAAAATTGCCAGAAATCATGGCCCTCAAATAGGGTGGAACGGTACATGAATTCGTATTGTATTAAAACGGGTACGGGCGTCACGTTTCGGTGCATGCATTTACAAGACATCATACAACTGACGCTTTTGACCATACGTTAACATCCGACGTTTTAGGGTACCCTTTAACGTCAGTTAGATGACTCTATCTAATCCTAACCCTACCCCAGACCTAAACCTATCCGCGTCATCTAACTGACGTTAAAGGTAAAGCGTCCGATGGATGACGCCCCAGGATTGTCATCTAACTGACGCTAAAGGGTACCCTAAAACGTTGGATGTTGACATGGTCAAAAGCGTCAGTTAGTTGACGTCTTGGGATGAGACTCTGTTACATTTACACTCAGAATAACTGTTATACGGTATAAAAATAAATAAAACTCCTGAGCATTTTAATCAGGTGTGAGAGGGGGAGGAAATTGCCAGAAATCATGGCCCACTAGTAGGTGTGGAACGGTACATGTATTCATATTGAACTGAAACGGTATGGGCGTCACGGTTCGGTGCATGCATTTACACTGAGAATAACTGTTATACGATATAAAAATAAATAAAACTCTTGAGAAAATGTATTATTGTAATTCAGAACTACTGTTAGAAACGCGGGTTCTTTATGGACACATAATTTGTAGCTCCACCTATGTAGTTTTTTGTCAGGTCGACGGCCCAGTGAGTGAGTCAGATATAGCAGCACTTAGGACGAGTATGGCGAATGGTGGCGAACCACAAGAGTTAGAGGTCCCGCCGGCCTCTTTAAGATCGCAAGTATGGGAAAACTTCAGTTTCCAAGTCAGTTCCAATTAAATCAAACTTAATTAAACCAACAAACTTCAAAATTAGGTTACTCACTTGCGCGTCTGAAAATCTGAAAAATTAATCTAAAAACATTTCTATATAATTGCTAGCCGACTTGCCGTTCAGACTAACGGTAACTCTAGGCTTGGTGTCCCTTTTATGATCACGCCCAGCCTAGTGGAAGGGAGGAGAGTAAAAAGTACCATCTTTTCATATTATACCCAGCATTTTGGTATTAAAAAAACATGGCGGTTCTTATCATTGTTTAGTAAGCACAATGTATTTGTGAAAAATGTAACCTGCTATTTACACTTTAATAGTTCTCACTATTGCAGAAACATGGGATTTTTGCCTATAAGATTTTTCAACATAATAACTGCAAGATCAGTGTACCTCATTCATGGGAAGTTTCAGGGATGTATAATTCATTTATAAAAATACATAAATTCTTGTAGTATTTTATAGCAGTTGTTCGTTACTTCTGAGGTAATTTATCTCCATTCATATTTCTCTCTTTGAATTATATAGTTTACTTAGAACATTTGAAAATAATTTTTTTTTCTTTCATTTCAGACCTGATGGAAGTGAAGGAGAGTGAAGAACTGAGAGAAGTGAAGGAGGAGAGAGAAGAACTGAGAGAAGTGAAGGAGGAGAGAGAAGAACTGAGAGAAGTGAAGGAGGAGAGTGAAGAACTGAGAGAAGTGAAGGAGGAGAGAGAAGAACTGAGTGAAGTGAAAGAGGAGAGAGAAGAACTGAGTGAAGTGAAGGAGGAGAGAGAAGAACTGAGTGAAGTGAAGGAGGAACATCATGTCAAACCTGGAGAAAAACCTCTGAGCTCGCTCAAAGACTAAAAAGACAAATTTAAAGAAAACAAGAGCCAGAACAAGAGAGAAGCCTCAGAGAACAGAAGCTTTACATAGACATGAGAAAACTCACACTGGTGTGAAAGAGTACATGTACTTTGAGTGTGAGAAGACTTTTGCAACAGGGAACGATTTTAAACATACACCAGAAGATCCACACCAGAGAAAAACCTTACAAGTGTTCACACTGTGACAAGAGATTCAGTCAGTCATCAAATCTGAAAACACATGAGAGGATCCACACTGGAGAAAAACCTTACAAGTGTTCACACTGTGACAAGAGATTCAGTCTGTCAGCAAATCTGAAAACACATGAGATGATCCACACTGGAGAAAAACCTTACAAGTGTTCACACTGTGACAAGAGATTCAGTCTGTCAGCAAATCTGAAAACACATGAGAGGATCCACACTGGAGAAAAACCTTACAAGTGTTCACACTGTGACAAGAGATTCAGTCAGTCAGCAAATCTGAAAACACATGAGAGGATCCACACTGGAGAAAATCCTTACAAGTGTTCACAGTGTGACAAGAGATTCAGTATGTCATCAGCTCTGAGAAACATGAGAGGATCCACACTGGAGAAAAACCTTACAAGTGTTCACATTGTGACAAGAGATTCAGTGATTTATCAGCTCTGAAACCACATGAGAGGATCCACACTGGAGAAAAACCATACAAGTGTTCACACTGTGACAAGAGATTCAGTCAGTCAATCACATCTGAAAACACATGAGAGGATCCACACTGGAGAAAAACCTTACAAGTGTTCACACTGTGACAAGAGATTCAGTGTGTCATCACATCTGAAAATACATGAGAAGATCTACACTGGAAAAAAACCTTACAAGTGTTCACACTGCGACAAGAGATTCAGTCTGTCAGGAAATCTGAAAACACATGAGAGGATCCACACTGGAGAAAAACCTTACAAGTGTTTACACTGTGACAAGAGATTCAGTGTGTCATCACATCTGAAAATACATGAGAAGTTCCACACTGGAGAAAAACCTTACAAGTGTTCACACTGTGACAAGAGATTCAGTCTGTCAGGAAATCTAAAAACACATGAGAGGATCCACACTGGAGAAAAACCTTACAAGTGTTCACACTGTGACAAGAGATTCAATCATACAACAAATCTGAAAACACATGAGAAGATCCACACTGGAGAAAAACCTTACAAGTGTTCACACTGTGACAAGAGATTCAGTCTGTCAGCAAATCTGAAATCACATGAGAAGATCCACACTGGAGAAAAACCTTACAAGTGTTCAAACTGTGACAAGAATTTTAGTCGATCATCAATTCTGAAAACACATGAGAAGATCCACAGCAGAGAGAAGCTGGCAATACTATAGTGTTATACATAATAGTACACAAGAGTACATCATCGCAGTTTCTGGCATGCACATTCCTTCATTGATCAGATTAATGGGACAAAGTTTGTATTAAAAATTGTTTCTGTGTTTCTATTGTCTCTATTGGGCATGTGGCCACATTCCTTTGAGGTCGCAAAAGACTGTTATTGGTGACATCGCCACTCAGATTGGTCTGTTGCCTGATTACCAGGTTGCCAGTTTCTCTGTTAGCTGGCTAAGCAACATAAATGTCATATTGAGTAAACACATTTATATACACAATTAAAAGAAATAACTTGGTCCCTGTGCTTACCATGTCATTTTTCAGATGTGTTTTGTTAATGAGAATGCTTTTCACTGCTGTAAACTTGACCATAACACCATGTTTGAGCATAAACAATTAACTCTTTCATGCATGAATTATGATATCCTCAATCAGGATTTATGTGTTTTTGTTGTCAGGGCATGAAAAACAATATTTTTACTTTTTTGTTTACATGTATTTTTCATAAAGATTTTCAGTCCACTTGAGTGAATTGTATGCATTTAACAAACCAATTTATCATGCATTTTAATAAAAATAAGCTATTTTTTAATGTTTAATCATCAGTGATGTTGAACTTGCTAGCCAGCTACCTATTGAGTTGCGAGTCATCATCTTACCCAAACATTGGAGTGTCAGTGCTCAACTAAGGCAGAGGCGGCATCTCTTTTGGTGAACCGAAGAATGGTGTAATGCAGGGGTGCCCAACCCCGCTCCTGCCGATCGGACTGTCCTGCACAGTTCATCTCCAACCCTAATTAGCCTTTCGCCGAGCCCCGCCCCCCTTAGTTAGTGTTGCTACTTCCATCAAACAAATGGTCAAACACAGAGCAGCACGTGACAGATTGCCATGATGGCAAAGGGTATTCCCGTGTGTCAGTGACCCTTTTTGGAGCAATACCTCTGCGATATCAAGCAAGATCGAAGCAAAAGGGGTTACGTTATGCGGTGGAGGGATTTATTCCAAATATAAAAATAAGAAATGAATGAGACACGACTACCATTGAGGCTAATGCTTACCAGTCTCAAGCAAAATCAGAAAACCCCCATGACCATGCTACCTCAAATGCAACCAGTAGCCTTGAAGATTTTATAAACTGGTTCAGTGGCTAATTGTTTGGAGTTAGAAATATATAACTTGCGCTGAATATTTATTCATTTTGCCTCCGATACAGAAGTACACATTCGCTTTAACAAGCAGGTTGTTCATTACCACAGCAACCGATTGAGGGTCATGCTGAATGCGATTTTCGTGTTTAAAAAGTAACGTTATTCATAAGAGACGGAAAGAGGCAGAGAACCATACATCATTTAAGGTTATGTATATTTGTTACGATATTGACATATGAACTTATGTTGTCAAGTAAGATTAATGCTTTCCCGTTGCGAGTGTGCACTCCTCTAAACTGTAGTCGACGGTGCTGCACTGCTAACTTACCTGACTGCTGCTCTTTTTCCCCAAGAATATCATGGTATATTAACAACAACCCTTTAGAAAATTTAAGTCCTTTGTGGATCCTTTTGATCTACTTTCTCCGTGCTTCTTTGACAAATCTCAGTCTCACGCACGCTGCACGCGAGTTTACCATGTTCGACACAAAACTGGGATTGGGGCCGTCCACACTGTTTAATACATCTTAGGCACCGCTCGCGTTGTGTTTTGGGCTTTGGAGAGGGAAAAAACACAACTTCTCCAGACAATCTCTCGGGGTATCTTGTGTCCGATTTACAGACGCCGTGGCGCACCGCTTACTGTTTGACGGAACAGCTCACACAGTCACGGTTGCTATGATGTGTGATTGGACAATGGCCGTTTTGTGGAGAGGCCGGCGAAAGGTAGATTAAACACACCTTCCTTTAATTTCAAAGTGACCCTGAAGACCTTAATTGGTTGCTTCAGGTGTGTTTGATTAGGGTTGGAGATAAACTGTGTAAGACAGTCGAATCGGCAGGAGCAGGGTTGGGCACACCTGGTGTAATGATTCAGTTCGACTCCCAAGACAAGACGATACTCGCCCGACTGGCTAATAGGAACGTGACCCCGTCCATGACACAATTTTCACAGCGAAAAGCAACATTGAACTCTCACAAATATCGTAACATTGCAAGATATGAAGAAACAAATTATATAACCTATTTTCTCATCTCATGAAAGTAGAGGGACTTTACAGGCAATAGAAAAAGAAATGAACCCCTTTGTATAGTCCACAACATCTTCAAATATATGCTGCTTGTTTCCAAAACCTTCTCTTATACCTCTTTTCTCTTTCTTCCAAATCACTGGTGTTTTTTTGCCCTCCTTCACCCTATTTCTCCATCTTTCCTTCTCTTTCCTCAGCAACTCTTCTTTCAGCTCAGGCTGGCTATACATTTTTTTAGACTTCTTTCTTGATACTCCCTAATCCTTCTCTTTCGTTCCTCGAACTGATAGATTCTGCACAAGGCAGGCCCAGCTCAAAGGGACGAAGCTGGTAGTCGACGAGGTGCGAAAGCAGGAGGAGAGGACGAAGGTGCATAAAGGCCATTTCCCAGGCTAAGGAGAGAGAGTGGATGATATGAGAGAGTGTGGAACAACACAAGATGGGCTGGCAAGCCCTTTGGTCAACAGAAGAGAGTAGGATCAGTTTCCTTATCAGGTCAACATATTATGTGGGAGAGGATCCCTCTTGTCCTTTGTGTTCATCACCTGCCACATTAAGGCACATTTTGACAGGACATAAGGTGGCTCTTAGCCAAGGTTGGTTTACTTGGTGCCATGACCAAGTACTGCAATGTTTGGTTTTAGCATTGGAAGGCAAGCGTAGTATGACCAATGAGTTGCCGCCTGGTCTAGCAAAACATTTCACGCAGAAGACAATATTCCTCCACCTAGCTGAGCTATCACCAAGAAAGGTGTGAACACCAATTCTTGCCCAGGACAACTGGAAGTTGCTAGGGACTGGAAGATGCTGGCTGATCTTGATCAACAGCTTATTTTTCCACCTGAGATTGCCAGCACTAACCTATGACCAGATATTGTTTTGTGGTCTGAATCAGCACGCCTTGTTCACCTGATAGACTTAACAGTGCCATGGGAAGATGTGGTAGATGATGCATGTGAGAGGAAGAAACTCATATGCTCATCTGGCCACTGAAGCAGAACAGCGAGGATGGAGAGTCCAGGTTTATCCAGTGGAAGTGAGTTGTCAAGGTTCCCTTTCGTCCTGGGAACTCCAACGTGTCGTCGAGAAGTTCCCTGGCAAATTGGGATCACGTTTGTGAGCCTGATTACCTCTGATAGAATTAACAACGAGCCAATAATCATTGGCATGCAATCTTTGCATTCCGTGAGCCGCCTACAAGTGCGGATGTAAAAGCGGAAGTAAAGCATTGCATAGACGCTTTTACTTCGGAGCCTCTCAGTAGTGCCTCTGTGCTGCTGTTCCTTACCTTTTGAAGATAGAAACGAGCTGGAGAAAGAAGACTCTTTGACGGCTTGACGGCTGCTGGTGTGATGGCGCTTGTGTCATCAGCGCGACTGAGAGCAGTACAAGGGCTTGCAGTTTCACCCGGAAGTGTCTGCCGCGCTGATCCCGTCGGTGCTTCAAAGTGCTTCTTCTTCTTTTTTGTTTTATTTTCCTTCTAAAAGAGCTCCACGGTGTGTTCGCGTCCTTTTCAGGATGTCGACTCACCCGTGCGTTTCTGAGTTGCGGTTCGATCTCTCCCTCAGGAAGATGGCCATAACACTGCCTCTCGTGCTTGGGCTTCAGCGCACGCGGAGGCGGAGTTTGTGGATGAGTCATGCTCTCATTGCGGGAATATGACTCTCGCGATGCTATGTTCGAGACTGAGATCCCTGAAACATGGGGGAGTCCCTTCAGAGAATCTCCGGTCTCAGTTCGTCTGCTGGTTCAGTTCAGCACACGGCTGCTTCGGTGATTCCTGTTGGTGAGCGAATGAGGATTACTGTGAGAAACGCGACAGGTGAAAGATCCTGTCGGGCGCCTCACGTCTCTAGTGGCACGCTGCCGTTGGCGCTTCCGGTGGAGTGGCCGGAGCCCCTCGGGCGGTTCCGGTTGTCTCCTTCGGCGCGCCACCTGAGGATCAGCTGTCGATCGCTGCATCGGAGGAAGAGCGGTCTTCTGGTAAAGACTCTATGGTGCTGCCCCCTTCGGGTGTGGTGGTGTCGGTGGAGCCTGACCCGGAGTTGAGGAAGTCTTGGTCGGCCCTCCTGGCGCTTAGACAGGGACAACCTCGCTCCTCCTTCCTCACCACCCTGGATGGCGGAGCGGCGCATGGTACGAGGGAATCCCCCAGTGGAGACGGTCCATCGCGATGCAGCTGTGTCCGAAAACCGCTTCCTCCTGGCAGGGTGCCCCTTCACTCCCCTCACGCGCCTGTGGGTTTTCCTCTGGGCTAACCAGGGATGCCTATGGTGCGTGTGGAGACGCCGCTTCCGCCCTGCATGCCATGGCGCTTTTGCAAGTACATCAGAGCGAGGGCGCTCCATGTGCGTGCAGACGGGTGGTCCTGACCTAGCTCTGCTGCAGGAGCTGCGTGTGGTGACGGACTTCGCCCTCCGGGTGAAAGTCGCCGGCACGCTCGCTGGAGCCGCCGCCTTTGGCTGACCCTGGCTGATATGTGGGAAGCGGAGAAGAACAAACTTCTCGACTTCCCGTATCCCGGGGCGGCCTCTTCGGCGACACGGTGGAGAATTTAGCCCAGGAGTTCTCTGCCACCCAGGAAGCAATCGGAGGCTGTGCGGCATGTCCTGCACAGGGAGGGCGGGCTGCTGCGGGCCCGTCCCCTGTGGCCATACAGCCTCCGGCTGCTCCCCGACGCCGAGGCCGTCCTCCAGCACCAGCCCCCCTCCAGCGCAGCTTTCCAACCCTGGAGGCGGAAGTCTGGTTGTAGGTTGACGGCCCAGCCCGCTCAGAAGCCCCAGCCCCTTGCCTTAAGAGGAAGGGAGGGAAGCTTTCCTGACTCGGGCGATCTGAGGGAGGTCCAGGACTCTGCTCTACGGGGGGTGGCTCTGCACACCTCCCTCCCCCGGGGTAGGGCCGGGTGGAAAATCTTTTTGGCTGTTCCGCCGTTGACCACATGGTCAGCGGTACCCAAAAGATCTGTTATAGAGCAGTTTTCTGTTATAGAGCAGATAATAATCACTGCCAATGAATGTTTTATTAAGTTCAAGTTTTCTTGTTATTGTGAGTTTACACAAATACAAGTCGCGAATAATGTTTTCTGCATGACAAGAAATTATAGTATTTTAAGTTGTTTCCACTGTTGATAGGAAAATGCAAGATGTCCGTGCCCACGACTCCTGCTGCCATTCAGTGCTCGCTCCACACTCGCACAAACACTGGGATATGCGTCAAAATCTTGTGTTCATTTGCCCTGTATTATGAATGACATGTGACGAATTACTTTGTTCCTTTTTTGGATAAAAATGTCTTCTGCGTACAGCCTAATACATGTTATATTAATGATGATAATTATTATTATTTGCGGACATGGACCCTTAACACACCGTGTCTTCTAATTGTCAGGTGATTGTAAATGCGCAAAACCAGTTTTCAGCTTTTTTCCCGCAATATTCCTTTTTCCGAATTGCCTGAAAACCCTCATGCGAGCATAACAACTTTTTTACGATAAACGAGAACTTTTGCGAAATAGACGTGTTTCCATTGTGCGTGTTTCCAATTTGCAATTTCAATATGCGCAATTTGAAGGGTAATGGAAACGCGGATAGGTGACACATCATTATAAGAGAACTGAGCTGGACGAAGACATCAGAATGGCTATATACACTCACCGGCCACTTTATTAGGTACACCTGTCCAACTGCTCGTTAACACTTAATTTTTAAGCAGCCAATCACATGGCGGCAACTCAGTGCATTTAGGTATGTAGACATGGTCAAGACAATCTCCTGCAGTTCAAACCGAGCATCAGTATGGGGAAGAAAGGTGATTTGAGTGACTTTGAACGTGGCATGATTGTTGGTGCCAGAAGGGCTGGTCTGAGTATTTCAGAAACTGGATTTCAGTTATTAAAATCTACTGGGATTTTCACGCACAACCATCTCTAGGGTTTACAGAGAATGGTCCGAAAAAGAAAAAACATCCAGTGAGCGGCAGTTCTGTGGGCGGAAATGCCTTGTTGATGCCAGAGGTCAGAGGAGAATGGCCAGACTGGTTCAAGCTGATAGAAGGGCAACAGTGACTCAAATAACCACCCATTATATAAACAACCAAGGTGGGCAGAAGAGCATCTCTGAACGCACAGTACGTCGAACTTTGAGGCAGATGGGCTACAGCAGCAGAAGACCACACCGGGTGCCACTCCTTTCAGCTAAGAACAGGAAACTGAGGCTACAATTTGCACAAGCTCATCGAAATTGGACAATAGAAGATTGGAAAAACGTTGCCTGGTCTGATGAGTCTCGATTTCTGCTGTGACATTCGGATGGTAGGGTCAGAATTTGGTGTCTACAACATGAAAGCATGGATCCATCCTGCCTTGTATCAACGGTTCAGGCTGGTGGTGGTGGTGTCATGGTGTGGGGAATATTTCTTGGCACTCTTTGGGCCCCTTGGTACCAATTGAGCATCGTTGCAACGCCACAGCCTACCTGAGTATTGTTGCTGACCATGTCCATCCCTTTATGACCACAATGTACCCAACTTCTGATGGCTACTTTCAGCAGGATAATGCGCCATGTCATAAAGCTGGAATCATCTCAGACTGGTTTCTTGAACATGACAATGAGTTCGCTGTACTCAAATGGCCTCCACAGTCACCAGATCTCAATCCAATAGAGCATCTTTGGGATGTGGTGGAACGGGAGATTCGCATCATGGATGTGCAGCCGACAAATCTGCGGCAACTGTGTGATGCCATCATGTCAATATGGACCAAACTCCCTGAGGAATGCTTCCAGCACCTTGTTGAATCTATGCCACGAAGAATTGAGGCAGTTCTGAAGGCAAAAGGGGGTCCAACCCGTTACTAGCATGGGGTACCTAAATAAAGTGGCCGGGTAGATTAATTAACTGAAATAACTTTTTTTACAACAGAAATTAATCAACACTGAAATTACATGGTTTATGACACTATTTTGTTCTAGATCTGCAGAGACAAACTTTGTTGAATTATTTTCCTATCCCTGTTAACTTGCTTTGAAAACATCTGTATTGTAAAATGTACTATATAAATGTGACTAAGTGAGAATTGTGACGAAGGCACTTGATCATTTGTCAATGTCAATGTAAGTTATTTTCTAGAGCACTATATATAAACAACTCAGAGTTGACCAAAGTGCTTTACAATCTCATAGATAGCTACACAATATAACAAAAACACACACAGAGAAAGACATTTGTAGTCACTACACTACATTAAAAATGAGTTTTTAACTTAGATTTAAAATCCAGAGTGTCTGAGCAGTTCTAATATTCAGTGGGAGACAATTCCACAGTTTGGGGGCAGAGATAGAGAAGGCCCGATCCCCTCTCATTTTTAGTCTTGCCCTTGGAACCGTCAATAGCCTGTGGTCAGAAGATCTGAGAGATCTCGAAGGCTTATGAACAGACAAAAGATTTTCCAAATACGCAGGCGCTCAATCCGTTAAGGGATTTAAAGACCCGTAAGAGAATTTTAAAATCAATTCTATATAAAACGGGAGCCAGTGTAAAGACATTAAAATAGGAGGAATATGATCGCGCTTATGTACACCCAGCAGAAGTCTTGCTGCCGAGTTTTGCACCATTTGGAGTCGGGAGATCGATCTTTTAAAATCTCCTAAAATTAAAATTCTATCAATAGATTTGGATAATATCTCCCAGAAATGCTGCAAAGTCATTTAGGAAGTCTTTGTTTGGTTTTGGAGGTCGAGTACACCACCGCTATCATCACAGGGCTAGGTAAGTCTATTTTTAGAACCTGGAGCTCAAAACTGGAATATGAAATCCCTTTATATCAGCGCAGCATCTAAATTGTTCCTTTACAATCGATGCTAGCCCCCCCCCCCCCCCGTCCCGTAGACTGAGGGGTGTTAAAGAACACATAGTCAGGAAGTACAAGTTCAGAAAAGGGACTTAGGTCGCCTGGATTTAACCATGTCTCTGTAATGAAAGAAACGCCAGGCTGTAATAAAAGTATATATTGTAATAAAGTCATTTAGAATAAATGTCTCATTTACCATAGGCCTATTGTTGTTGGATTGTATCACTTTGTTAGGTTACATCATGGTTTGGGATTTAAGTTGTTGGCGTAGTATCATACAGCATTTGTTAATTTTTTTTGACCATGAGAATTGAAATATATATTTCTCCTATATAGGAGCACACAACGATCTTTTGATATTTCAGAGGAAAAAAACTAATTTTATTTAAATGAATCATTTTCATTTTTTTTTCAGTCTATCATTGTTGTGTATGGACAATGAAAAAAAAAGTTAATTAAAGTATTAAAAATTATTTTCAATTAAATCATATGTTCAAATGCTCAAGCTTTTCCTTGTTTTTTTGTTTTTGTTTTTTAAGCTGTTCAATTTATATTGTTAATCTTTTAACTCAACAAACCAAATGCAATGGATAAAGTTTTTATTAGGACAATTCATAATTCTTATATTTTATAGTCTATTTAATTATATATATATATATATATATATATATATATATATATATATATATATATATATATATATATATATATATATATACATATATATATATATATATATATATCTTTTAATTTAAATAGTTTAAAAGTCTTTATAATAAAGTTTTTTTTTAACTTTAAAACATTCCAAAACATGGAAGTAGCGCAATGCCTTGCCGCGCCCACTTCCGGCAACAGACTGGCGCTGTCGTCCTCACATTGCTATGACGTCCCGCCCCTAAACACACATCGCTAAACTGATTGGCTTTCTAACTTGTGAGAGGCTGTAACTGTTTTGTTGGTTGTGCGAAGCGGCAAAACTGAGGGAAACCTGCAGATGCGGTAAGCGACGGAGAAATCAACTGTTTCTGCTCAAATAATGATTTGAGGACAGACGTTTTTACAATAGGCCTATGGCAACCGCGGGATAAGTGGCAAAGATAATCGTTAGTGTTTGTGTGTGTGTGTGTGTGTGTGTGTTTTTTTTGTGAGAGAGAGAGGGGGGTGTTTGTGTGTGTCTGTGTGAGAGAGAGAGAGAGAGAGAGTGTGTACGTGTGTGTGTGAGAGAGAGAGAGAGAGAGAGAGAGAGAGAAGAGAGAAGAAGAAGAGACGAGTGTTTAATGGCGAATTTAAGGAAAGTCTGCACCTCCTCGTTTGACCACGGCGTATTCTTCCGAGTTGCCATAATAGCGGGGTTACTCTAGAATTTAGCGCGTGTAATGATGATGCCGTGAATGTTGACGATTCTCTCTGACCAATCAGCAGTCGGCATTGTTTTCACGTCACATTTTAGGATCTCCTTAGTTCGCACAGAACCTCGCCGAATGTGATACAAAAAAAATACGTGTGTGTGAGAGTGTGTGTTTGCAACCCTACATTATAGGGTCAAAATATCCCCACAAAGATGGCAATATCCAAAATCCTTGTTCTTGTGGGAATTTTTTTTCTTTTTGAAAATGTAAAAATGCAGAAAGTTTCTGTGCTTCATGAAACACATCAATATGGTTATTTAATGTACTTGCATTGAAATACAACTGAAATTAATTTTCTATGGTCATGCGGCTGAAACAGGTAGCCTAGACTACTGCATTCCAATTTTTATATTACATTATAATCATTATGGCCTTTAGAAAAAAAAAAAAAAACTCTTGAGAAGGTGTGGCAGTGTACTATCGGCCCTGGTGGCGCGGTCAAAGCTTTTGTCTTTAATGGATTTTTTTTTTCCTTAAATTACTTTTACTTTTTTTCTTAAAGTAGTTTGAAACCAATACTTTTATACTTACTTGAGTAAAAAGCTTGAGTTGAATACTTCAACTTCTAAAGTAGTCTTTTTAAACCCTAGTATCGAATACTTTTTTTTACTTAAGTAATGAACGTGAATACTTTTGACACCTCTGATCATGTATCCTGACTCAAATAATGTGTTTCTAACAGCAAACACTCAGAATAAAGTGAGATGATCTGCTGATGATTCTGAATGGCTTGTTGAATGAGTGTTGATAGTCTGAGGATCATCAATATTAACAGATCTGCTGAAAACACTCTTTATTTCATGACAATAGTTCCTGTTTTCACCTCATTTATTATGCTGATGTCTTCAGATCACCTGTAAATTGACACTTAACTCATGTCATTAGTGTGAATAGACTGTGAGAATTTGTTGGTTACTATAATGTAGCCTATGTTTATTTCTTTTTATGCTTTACATTTTTTTCTTATCATTAATTACCTTTGGAATAATTTACATTATTTAATCTGTTGTCCATGAGCATAAAACAAACTCAATAACTTTTTTTGATATTTTGGCAGATCACATCATCATTGAAACTTCTCCCACTGTAATTCATCATCAGTGAAGCTCCTCCCACTGCAATTATCTAATAAATGCTGTAAATTCCCATCAGCTGCAAGTGAAGACGAGCGAGAAAGCATCAGGAAGAGCTGAAATCTGTAAAGACTGAGTTTATTAAAGAGGACAGTGAGAACACGAGTGATCCAGAACCCTGCAGAATGAAACACACTGAAGATCTTGAAGAACAAAGAGGTTGGTGTTCGTCGTCATTCATTCATTCGTGATGCCAGAGAACATTCATGTTAGAAACATTCAAGCACTTCATCACTTTTAGATAAACAGGTAAACTCATGAAATGGCTGCACAAGTTTTTTTTCTTCAAACAAATGGTCAGTAAAGTACACTCCAAAAAATGCAGGGTTAAAAAATAATCCAACCTGAACTACGCCGCTGGGTCACTATTGGACAGAACACGCGCTGGGTTGGTTTGACCCAAGTGGTAGGTTTCTCCATTTAACCCATATTGTTGGGTCATTAATTTGACCCAACCAGTGGGTGAAATTGACCATCTTGCTGGGTTAAGTCTTACTCATGTGCTGGCATTTCTAGGCCTGTCAACTTTAGTCGTTAGTCGACTAATCGGCTCGATGCCGTCTTGGTCGACTGACATTCTTATTGGTTCGACCAGTCGCATTTATTATTATTTTTTTTTACCAATATAAATACATTTTCAATGATTTACTCCTTGATATTTATTTCTTTATAAGCAGTTATTTGTTACTGTTATTTAAATATAATTAGCATATGTTTTATCCCCAACTTTAAATGCTTTAATTTAGGCTATTTTTGAAACTGCGCCACAGTTTAGCGCACACACATAATACACTCGGGAACCGCACCTGTGGCTGGCTGCGCTGCTGCTTCGCGCTCAGTTAGGGATATAGGTAGTTTTCCTGTATTCATTTAGGTAGAACGCTACTTGTTTTGGCTGTAGTCGAAATCTAAATCTTTTGTCTGGTTACATTTTAAAACTAAGACTACAAGAGTGGAGGTAGGCGACTGTGACCGCGTTGCTCCATTATGAGCACGCGCATCACGTGCCTACATTTGAAATCGAACTTGAGCATGCAAAAGACGTGAGCAGCCCTTTTAACGGCTTTATCATGATTGTGATTTCTTAATATGTTTTCGTTTTTTATTTGTACTCTTGACGCATTTGAAAATAGCCTAAATAATGTAACAAAACGAAAATAAACCTATATGCCTTGCAGCCTTCCTACAACACAGCCTATTTCAGATTGTTTTTAGGCTTTTTTTTTTCCTTTTTTTCTTAAACGCCTAGATCGGCTGGACAAAAGTTAACCCATAGCTTTGTAAATAAAGAAGAATATAGCCTATATAAATGAGAGCTTTTTTTTAAAGATTTTGCATTATGTGGCAGAGACCAGTTATATTTTTGACCTAGGACAGAGCTCCTCACTTTTTGCAGTTAAAAAAATCACTTAATTTTCAATAAATTGTATTATTATTATTATAGTTTTATTTATTTTTGATGTTTTTTCGTTGTTGTTTTATAAATGCTCTATGACAATTGTTTAAAAAATGTTCAATCAAAACATGCGTTTTTTTTCCGACTAATCGTTGCGCAGGACAAGACTTTGGTCGACTAAGTATTTCTTTGGTAGACTACAGCCCTAGTTATTTCCTGCCTCATTGCCTTATTAAAATAAGTAACAAATATTAAGCAAGTAAGCAAGTCTAAACAACTAAGCAAGGCAGCAGTGACAAGGAACCAAAACTCCATCAGGTGATTGAATGGAGAAAAATAAGAAGTAAGACAAAATAAGACTTTGAAACAAAGATCACCAGCCTCCAGCAAAGACTCGGTCTCGATGGCGTGGCCTGGAACAATGGCAAAGGTCTGACGTGTCCCCTCGTCACATCCCTGATGCTCCAGTCATTTTGTAAATATTCATTCAACCTTTTGATTACACACAATCACTTAGAGTGTTGCAAAATAACTGACATGCATGTTAAACTTTTTTTGTGAAAGTATTTATATTTTTTTATCGCAAACATTACCAAATATGGCCAAAATGTCTATTACACATCTAAATAGACATTTAGCAGTCTAAAATAGTCTGGGATTGAGGATAAGACAAAAACATGATTTGGAAAATGGATTCATGATGTACTCGCTCATTATAAACATTTTGTAAATTTTGAACACAAAAAAGTTATGGACTGCAGCTTAATAAATTAACAAAAATCTATTTAAAAAAAATGCAATTTTATGTTGAAAATATTCTAAATATTCTAAACCTAAATTACTTCCATAGTTATTAAGCATATCAAACGTCTAACCTTATTGAAGTAGAAACTTTAAAGCAAAACTTACAGGTTGCATGTGAAGGACCTCTGTGCCTCTGTGGCATTTGTAAGATTGCACGTCATACAATTATTATTATTTTGTAAAAAATTTTTTGCAAAAACAATCTTCCGACATAGACATTACAGAAGAAACACGCAGACTGTGCTGGAACTTACCCCGTCGCTTCTTCTAACGAGAATTTCTTAAATGTGCCTGGAGACTTTCCACACACAACTCACTAGACTTTTTTTCCCGCAGTTTTTACGTGCGAGCCCTAGGGACTAAAACAGCTTACTGCACGTGTACGGGTTCATTCAAAGCGCTTTCTTCACTTTTCATTACCAAACGTATACCACAAATATTTACGTGATGAATTTACAATTTAAACTGCATATTTCCTTAAGGCTGCTGATATAGCTTACAACTAACGTGCCATTTATGTTAGATAATTGTTTGATTGATCAAACATATTTAAAGTGTAAATTGCAGGTTAACCACCACTACCAATTAAAGGGATAGTTCACCCAAAAATGAAAATTAAGTCATTAATTACTCACTCCCAAGCTGTACCAACCCCGTAAGACCTTCGTTCATCTTCGGAACACAAATGAAGATATTTTTGATTAAATTTGAGAGCCACTACCACATAGGCACCCTAAGGGATTGAAACTTGACAGCCTAGAAAGTCATTGAAGAAAATGTTTAAATCTTCCATGTGACTACAGTGGCTCAAGTATACGTTTATCAAGCGACGAGAATACTTTTTGTGCGGAAAAAAAACAAACAAAAAATAACAACTTTATTCGACTATTCCTTTTCTTCCTTGTAGGCCTGAGATGAGTTTTCAAGAGATTTCCACAATGCATGTAGCGTGGCTAATGCCAGACCTAATTCTCGTTTAATCCCTTTTCCACCCAAAAAGAACTGGTTCGGAACTGGTGCTGGTTCAAAGTTGGTTCGCAGTTGGTTCAACTTGCGAACCCGTTCAGAACCTGTTTGTTTTTCCACTGACTAGAGCGCCCAGGGAACGACGTCATTACGTCACTGTGCACGTCACTAGAAACACTTGCAAGTACATTGCTTTGGGATTGTCTCTAACTCGTGTACCAAGAAAACTTTAAAAAACAATTGAAATATGTAAGTCTTTTAATCTTTTCGTTTGATATGTAATCTTTTCTGATAAGTTATGTACCCATGTCTTGTGTCTTTTTTTCTTTCCATTTATTTGTTCTATATCAGGACTGTTTTCTTCTTTGCTTATGTTTCAAATAAAAAAAAATAAATAAATAAAAACGCTTGCGCCAACTTCAAGCATAACAATTACAAAGGCGGACTCCATCGTGTTTCTGCAAATGATTCTCCTGGCTTTGCGATGGTCAGAAAAGATGTTTAGAACACATCTAAACCCGCCCCAGCCCCCGACGTAAGCATGACATGCTAAAAGAACGGTTCTAGTCCAGCAAAAAATTGGTGCCGCTTTGGAACCAGTTCTCCTGGCCGAGAACCGGTTCTTTGGCTGTCAAAACACAAAGAACTGGTTCGCGTGCTGGCACCGGCTCTCAGAATGCTTTGGTGGAAAAGGGGCTGTTGAGACTTGGGTCTGGGAACCTCATGTACATTTTCTTGTATTTGAGGCGTGGTTTACGGTTGCCCGGTGTCGTTTATTGGGTGCTAAGAATGTCTGTACGTATCGTTTCAATTAGAAAAATACAAGTATTAAGTACAGTTTAAAGGGCACCTATTATGGAAAATTCACTTTTACATGGTGCTTGAACATAAATGTGTGTTGGCAGTGTGTGAGCAAAACCACCCTGAGAATGATAAAAATCCACCCTAGGCTTGGGCGGTATTACGGTAATATCGTATACCGCGGATCTGAAAAATAGCAACGGTATCAGTTTCAATATCGTCATACCGTCAGGAAAAAAAACAATGCACTTATATAGGAGGAATCCTTGTCTCCTATATAAGTGCAATATTTTAAATACAAATTATTTAATGGCTAAAAATGCTTATGTCTGGTTCTCATGACGTGACAGTGGTGAAGAGAGAGTGGGTAGAGAGGGCAAAGATTGCAGTTGCGCACTGAGTGACCTGGTCTCGAAAAAGAACACGACTTCTGCAGTTTGGCAGGGATGGGCATTTCAAGCAAAAATAATATTTAAAGATTGCCTGGTATTATTCGATTATTATTTGAAAATTACGCCCCACCACCACATGCACGCACACATGCATGTAGTCTACAGCGGGCCGGAACGTGTGACGCTTAGCTAAATATAAGCTAGGTTTGAAAAAAAATTTATTCCTTTCATATTTATGTTTGATAATATGATGTTTTTCTATGTATGTTGATTTTATGAAAAGGGTACTTCATGAGATGAATAAGATAAGATCATAAAATGCCCAAACATTTGGAATGGGTCAGTCAGACATGATTATGACCACTTATTACGTTTTGTTTTGTAGAAAGCCTTTCTTTAAAACGAATTTCGTTTTGAATAAATTGCATCTTCATTTTAATTTTTTTTTCATCAACGAATTGCCTGGATTAATAAATAAAAAGCAAATATAGTATATAATCAGGACACGCGCTGGCGCATGACTGGAGCGCGACTCATACATGAACTGAACCTCGCATATTAGATACAAGCTAAAGTAAGCTTGGAATGTCTACTTTTAAACAAAACAAACAAGCTAAAAGAAATGGGCTGCTCTCTGCTTATGTTTAGGCTAATTCATATGAAGTGTGCATTACTCTTTATTCGCGTTCACTACCACGAAGATGTGAGTTTGCATCGTCAATGCAATCTTTATCTTTGCAGCAACTGACAGAAAACACGTTGGGTCAGTCAGACATGATTATGACCACTTATTACGTTTTGTTTTGTAGAAAGGCTTTCTTTAAAACGAATTTCGTTTTGAAAAAATTGCACCTTCATTTATTTTATTTTTTTTTCATCAACGAATTGCCTGGATTAATAAATAAAAAGCAAATATAGTATACAATCAGGACACGCGCGCGGGAAGCGCGACTCATACATGAACTGAAACTCGGCATATAAGATGCATGTCTTAAAAGATCTGAGAAGTGTGTATAATATATATAGTAAGCTTGAAATGTCTACTTTTAAACAAAACAATTACAAACTAAAAGAAATGGGCAGCTCTCTGCTTTAGGCTAATTCATATGAAGTGTGCATTAGGCTACTCTTTATTCGCGTTCACTAACGCGAAGATGCGAGTTTGCATCATCAATTCAATCTTTATCTTTTCAGCAACTGACATAGGCTAGAAAACACTAGTTTATTAATAAACAATTTAAATGTTTTCAAATTTTCTAACCAGCATGTCACTGCGGGCATTCAGGGCTCGTGGCGCCGAGTGGACAGAACTTGCGCGTGTGATCTTCAGAAATGCGCTCTCCTCTCTGGAGGAAATATCACCACTCTGCTCACATTCTCTGGTTTGAGACAATGTGCATCTCCAGTTTTCTAATCGTTGATTGACAGCTTTTAGATGCATTATTGGAATCGACACTCTCTGGTTGAACATGTGTGATGCCGTCTGAGCCTTATCTCTTAATTTTTAATTAGTCACGCGGTAATACCGTATACCGCGGTAAAATAGGGAGGAGGTTTGACGGTATCAAAATTTGGATACCGCCCAAGCCTAGTGTTTTTTTTTTACAATCTCAATAAATCATATGCACTGTCTCAGAACGAACTGTTCCAAGATTCATCTCTTTGTGACGTAGAATTGAGAAAGGGGTTTGATTGACAGTGTGGTTGTGGCCTAGACCCCGCCCTCGGTGATCTGTACACACCATCCTCCATTGTTTCAACGACAACCGGTAATGTCTCTTGGAAACATAAGTGTTCTGTCGAGGACTCATGGATTAATCCTGTTGTTGTGGTTTAAAAGTTAATCCTCAAGTGTGGATCGTCGTCTACTGTTTGCGATCCAACGTCACCTCTAGTAGCTTAAGTGTATTTTATGATTTTTGAGCAAATAGTCATTTGTCTGTCAGCCAATTCAACAACAAATGCGTCTAAAGTTGTTGTCGTCGTAGGATGTCTGTGTATTAAACCTTGTTTGTCTAGTGTGTAACCACACGTTTATAAATATTTAAAGATATTGTATTAAAAACTGCATATATGTTCTTATTCTGTAAGTTAGCCATCTCCTCACATTATTTGCCACAGAAGCACCTGTATGACAAGTAAACATGACGCAACAGGTCCCTCGCATAAATGTAATTTCGCTTGTACATAGCAAACTTTATCACAGAATGTGTATGTAGTTTAAAAAAATTGCGCTATAGTTAGTGTTTGTGTGTGTCTGTGTGTGTTGCACATCCATACTTGCAAAAAGACGCGATTATGACTCTTAAGTACATAAATGTATCAAATAACCATACCGAGACGTACTGGTCCATTCTCATTTGTGTTTATTCTGCCGGATTCAAATGTACGGCTTAATGACAGACAAAACAGCGCGTCTCTCACTCTCCCCTTCTGCTTACCGACAGCCAGGGGTATCAAGTTACGCCCTCATCCAAAGGCAGGGTGGGGATATGCAGCTCATTTGCATTTAAGGTGGAATACACCCAAAACAGCTCGTTTTTTAAAAGGCCCCAAAATGACATTTTCAAATGGTTATAATAAATTAACTATGGGGTATTTTGAGCTGAAACTTCACAAATACATTCTGGGGACACCCAAGACCAATATTACATCTTGTAAACAGGGGCATAATAGGTGCCCTTTAACAGGTGTGGAAGTTGTAATTTACATTGGAAATGGTTTGCACTTGTATTTCACAAATTGAAAAAATTAAATTTAATGATTAATGTGTCAACAACTTTAATCGGTTATGTGTGCACAGCTGAAAAAGTTATGCTACTAAAGCGGTAGCTGTATATTGATATGAAAAGCAACACAACTTAGTGTTGGCAACACTAAGTTAGCAACACAAATTAATTTTTAAAAGATAAAATAAAAACACACAAATCACGTTTCAACCATGTCATGAGTGTTGGAGTTGTAGTTTGTCCACCAGTGGGCAGTATACACCGTCCCTGTTGGCAACACTCATGTATAACGCACCACACATCCTGCAACCGTCTCGATCCAGCCAGAGTCGGGCACAGAGAACCGCAAGTGAGCTAATCGGTGAAGTGTGTTCATGGTGAGTTGGTTACGAGACATACATTGCTTGAATAACAATTAAAAGAACATTACCATAACTCAAATAAGCACGACAAAACTTGTGACTACCATGTCCAGTTTTGCTGCAGTTAAATAAGCCGAGAGTGAAGCGGAATTAGCTAGTAATAATTACCTTACATTGTTACAGTGTAGTTGACTGACTGTCCTTTTAAAGGGGTCAGGAACTGGCTTTTTAATTTTTATATTGTTGTGTGAGGTCAATTTACGACGTTCGCTTGGTTTTTGCATTCAAAAACATCAAAATGAATAAGAAATAGGCTATTTTGTACCCAAGTTGTGAGCCTACCTGAAAAACGGTCTGTTTTTATGGGTGTGTCGCACTGAAGACTTGGAAATAAACGCCCACTGCTGTGAGTGGATAACAGTTTTGCATATTATAATGAGATTAACTCACCTGTCGGCGCACGTGGGGAAAAACGTCCAATGTTGTCAAATGGCAACCGGATTTGCCCATACATGTTCGACCATGAGTCCGTGTGTTGTACAATTCCTGTCGGATCCAATATAGACGGCACAGCACCGTTCTTTACTCTTAATCGGTCTGCAAATCCAGTATTGTTTACAAAACAATCCTCAGTGAAATGAAGCGAACAGACGACGATGTTTTACCTCATCAGCTGGAACGTCATTAAAAATAAAAGTTTATCCATGCAGTCCTGTTGGAATCCAGAGGAAGCTTATGCAGCGACTGTCTTCCACAACCAGGCACTGCACAATATTCTGCTTGATCCGGTTTGTCATCACGAGGTAGGCATGTATGTTATGCTACTTAGCTATGCGTGTAATGCGCAAATTGGTGGGCGGGGCTAAACCAGCCATGTTGAAGCAGGCGTTGATCTTCTGCGGGGATGGTGTTTTAACAACTCTGACGTCATTATTTCCCACTTTTAAAATCGAGTCATTTTTTGAGCCTGGTGTCAATAAAAGCTTTTATTGGACTAACAAGGACGTTTTCAGTTCTGAAACTTTACAAGATACTCTTATAATATGATGACCTCTTAGATGTCAAAAGCTCAAGGAAAATTTGATTTCTCAGTTCATCACCCCTTTAACTTTTGACAATGTGACTTAGTGTTGTCACAATACCAAAATTATTGTTTCAATACCGATACCAAGTCAAGTATTGCGATTTCGATACTTTTCCTAAAAGGAAAGTATTTCTTACAAGGGGTTTCACATGCACCTCCTTTGCATAGGTCTGTGCTCTTTAATGCTGTAATAACCTAATATAAATAAATCACTGACAAACATGATCTGATTATAATCATATAGCCGATAGATCATTTTGCTGATGTTTTGTATCCTTTATTTTAGCAGCTTGCAAATTATTTATGCTATCTATGAAAGTTGGGGGAAAGGTTGTACACCTAATACAAAAATAAATGAAACATCTCCAGTTAACTAGCAGATAATTCATTTAGTTTGCTATTAAATAAGAGATCTACCACTAAAATCTGTTTTTTTTTTTTAAATCAAGCAAGAGCGCTCTCTCACTGTAGTATCATTTGCATGGATACAGACAGTGTCTTTTGCGGCTCGTGCAGTCGCGCAGCGTCTTCACCACGGACGCGCGCTTCAAACTATCGCCGTTCAGAGACTATTGTGTACAGGCTGCTGGATTGTGTTGCTAATAACTTGAAATGTATAACTATCAGACCGGCCCTCGCAACCTCGAAACATTACCGGCCCACCGGAAAGAGATCTGACTCTCCGGATTGCCACTCCGCTACTGACAGGCGGCCACTGTATCACGTGTGCTCGCGCATGCAGCCGTCTCGCGGTAGTGTTTGTCTCATGACCGCTGCAGCTTCTTTGCTGCGTGCGTGAGGAGAAACAGACACAGACGTTCATATAGTGAGAGACTGGAAGCGTGCGTGGCACACACCAAAATGAAATACGTCTCTTACAAACCAGGAACGCGGTCATTCATAAAAGTATCGATACTAATAAATTTAGGTATCGTGAGGTTTTTAATTTGCGAGTATCGCGATACTTTTGAAGTATCCGGTGCACCGTGCAACACTAATGTGACTGAAGTATTTCTTAATAGCGCATGACAGTTATAGCAATGAAATGCATCATCTCTCCTTGGCCTGTTTTATAGAAAACGTATGTTTTAGTCTGAAATACGATGGGTTCATCGCTCTCACCTCAATGGCTGGGTGAAGTCCCAGCTGCATATTTGAGATGATGGCCATTGGCCAACACTCGCTGCATTACAAGTTTGACCTACTGAGCTTTGTGGTGTAGGCCCAAGGTGCTTTCTTCGGGTCATCAGGTGGGTACCCTCCTTCAACAGTGTTTCGTCAATTAACCCACAACACCTCCAGAGGGCTTGACGGCTAACCCCAGCGTCCTGGGTCAGCCCCCTCGGCCCCTTGGGCTCCACTACCAGTGCTCTTTTATGTTCCCTCCCTACCCTGTGGGTAGTTCAATGGATCACATCGCTTTAGCCACAGCCATCTTGATGCTGTTTCTGCTCTTCTTGTGATGTTCGCCATAAGCCGTCTCCTGCTGGGACCTCTTATTCCAAGTCTGGACAGTGCGCTCCAAAGTGACTGCCCAGGAAATCCTCGGCAGCCTACTTCCCACGCTTTCTCTCATGGGCCTCTTCTATCCTCTCCTCCAATGGCACAGTCAGTTCGAGCAGCACTACCTGTTTTGTTGCTCTGGACCAGAGAACTATGTCTGGTCTGAGAGTTGAGGTAGTAATCTCCTCTGGAAACTTGAGCTGTCTCCAGAGGTCAACTCTCATGTCCCAGTCAGTAGCCGATGTCAGAATTCCTGCGCCAGAGGATGCCCCACTAGAGCTCTCCCCTGCTCTAACAAACTTAATCAAACGGGGTGCTGTCGTCCTCGTGTTTTTGTGGGTCTTCCTTCTCTCTTCCTCCAGACCTGCAGCTAGCATGGCAAGTATCTGGTCATGCCTCCATCTGATCTTGCCATCAGCCAGGCTAGCCTGACATGAAGACAGCACATGTTCAAGACTTGCCGGTTTCCCACACAGCGTGCAGTCTGGGCTCTCAACCAGTCCCCAATGATGGAGATTCACTGGTGTTGGTAGCACATCGTATTTTACAATTTGCAGTATGACGTTATCCATTGCTAAATTATGGCTCATCATAGACTAGCTAACCACAAAGCTAGCTAATACCACTATCATCAGTGATCGACTGCTGAACGTTAACATTAATGAGCTTGGAAACCACAACAAACTTTTTCTGCCTAAATAAAGTAATAATTACTGTATTTATAACTAGCATATCTGTAGTTACAGTCCCTGCATTGTAAAATGTAAGTTAGTCTTGCGAGGAGTGAACATTTAGACAGAGAAAAAGTATCAAACATATCTTGTGCATAAAAGTTAGCTTTTCTTTTACACGTGTGTGAAATCCAACAACGCCAAGTGTGTGTTGCAGACTGTCGTTCTGTAATGGATTTAGATTAGAATCGCTAAATAGTAGGTTTTAGAAGGCAGGCAGCAACTGATGATTGAAAATGGTTTAATGTAGCTTGATGGAAATAATTTAAAAAGTGCAGGTAAAGGGATAACCAAGCTGACATTTTAATTATAAGGTAGCTTATAAGGCAATGTTGGGACTAATTATTATTTTATTTATCAGAACTTTAATATATTTTGATGTTCCTCTGTTCTGTTGTGACAATATTTACAAGTTTCTTTTTAAAACATATATATTATCATATTATTTTAGTTAAAACTCATAAATAACTACAAATAACTAATGTTAGGGAAATCTTTTAATATTTTGTTGTGCGTTTCTGAAATAAAAAATAATAATATTGGCCGATATATCGGAATATTCGGATTTTAAAACCAACAAATATTTGTATCGTTATAGGCCTTCAAAATCCTGTATCGGTCGGGCTCTACACAGTTTGAACATACATATTTACGTAGCCTTTCGAAAATCGTGGACGCTTTAATTTTGCGGGACAGGTTATTAAAAAGAACAATCTCGGTAAAACCAGGACAGGTGGCAACCCTACTAGCAACCCATACTCTGCTAGAGTCCTACTGTTTGTGGCTTGACTATGGAGAACGACTGGGAGACTGAGAAGGTGGGAAAAGAATTTGATGTGGTCCATCAAATTCTTGATGGACCACAGCCCTACAATTTTGAACCAGTCTGCATTGAGAGAGGGGAGTAAATTACCAGAAATCAAATAGGGGTGGAACGGTACATGAATTCACATTGTACCGAAATGGTACGGGCGTCACGGTTCGGTGCATGCATTTACAAGACGTCATACAACTGACTCTTTTGACCATACGTCAACATCCAACGTTTTAGGGTACCCTTTAACGTCAGTTAGATGACGCTATCTAATCCTAACCCTACCGCAGACCTAAACCTATCCGCGTCATCTAACTGACGTTAAAGGTAAAGCGTCAGATGGATGACGCCCCAGGATTATCATCTAACTGGCGTTAAAGGGTACCCTAAAACGTCGGATGTTGACATGGTCAGAAGCGTCAGTTAGTTGACGTCTTGGGATGAGACTGTGTTACATTTACCCTGAGAATAACTGTTATACGGTATAAAAATAAATAAAACTCCTGAGAAAATTAATCTGGCGTGAGAGAGGGAGGTAATTACCAGAAATCATGGCCCACAACGTATCTTCTTATTAAACGGTCCGTACACTTACAAAGTTCTCAATGCTTCGTTTTGCATGTATGGACCCTCATTATGTTACTGCGTTAGTGTGGGGCTATTTTGAGCCTTGTTAGTGGTATAAACTAGCGATTTCTTTTTACTTAGTCAATGCCCCCAGTACTAGCATTATACGTTAAACAGTTTTTAGAGATAAAACTCTTTACGTTCGATTATCATGACAACAAATCTCAGAGAACGATTGACTAGGTAACAATCTTTTATTAGACCAAAGGTTCATTGTTCGCCGGAGTTCTCCTTTAAGTTTGCAAGTTTGGGAAAACTTCAGTTTCCAAGTCAGTTCCAATTAAATCAAACTAAATTAAACCAACAAACTTCAATATTAGGTTACTCACTTGTACGCGCAAATCTGAAAAATGTATCTAAAAACATTTCTATATAATTGCTAGCCGATTTGCCGTTAGACTAACAGTAAGTCTAGGCTTGGTGTCCCTTTTATGACATCACGCCCAGCCTAGTGGAAGGGAGGAGAGTAAAAAAGTACCAACTTTTCATATTATACCCAGCATTTTGGTATTAAAAAACACATGGCGGTTCTCATCATTGTTTAGTAAGCACATTGTATTATCTTCGTGAAAAATGTAACCTGCAATTTACACTTTAATAGATCTCACTATTACAGAAACATGAGATTTTTGCCTATAATGTTTTTCAACATAATAACTGCAAGATCAGTATACCTCATTCATGGGAATTTTCAGGGATGTATAATTCATTTATAAAAATGCATAAATTATTGTAGTATTTTATAGCAGTTGTCCGTTACTTCTGGGGTAATTTATCTCCATTCATATTTCTCGCTTTGAATTATATAATTTACTTAGAACATTTGAAAATTCAATTTTTTTTCTTTCATTTCAGACCTGATGGAAGTGAAGGAGAGTGAAGAACTGAGAGAAGTGAAGGAGGAGAGAGAAGAACCGAGTGAAGAAGGAGGAGATGAAGAACTGAGAGAAGTAAAGGAGGAGAGAGAAGAACTGAGTGAAGTGAAGGAGGAAAGTGAAGAGCTGAGTGAAGTGAAGGAGGAGAGAGAAGAACTGAGTGAAGTGAAGGAGGAGAGAGAAGAACTGAGTGAAGTGAAGGAGGAGAATGAAGAACTGAGAGAAGTGAAGGAGGAGAGAGAAGAACTGAGTGAAGTGAAGGAGGAGAGAGAAGAACTGAGTGAAGTGGTGGAGGAGAGAGAAGAACTGAGTGAAGTGAAGGAGGAACATCATGTCAAATCTGGAGAAAAACCTTTGAGTCACTCAAAGACTAAAAAGACATATTTAAAGAAAACAAGAGCCAGAACAAGAGAGAAGCCTCAGAGAACAGAAGCTTTACATAGACATCAGAAAACTGATGTCAAAGAGTACATGTACTTTGAGTGTGAGAAGACTTTTGCAACAGGGAACGATTTAAACATACACCAGAAGATCCACACAGGTGAAAAACCTTACAAGTGTTCTCACTGTGACAAGAGATTCAGTCAGTCATCAAATCTGAAAACACATGAGAGGATCCACACTGGAGAAAAACCTTACAAGTGTTCACACTGCGACAAGAGATTCAGTCAGTCAAAACATCTGAAAACACATGAGAGGATCCACACTGGAGAAAAACCTTACAAGTGTTCACACTGCGACAAGAGATTCAGACAGTCAAAACATCTGAAATCACATGAGCGGATCCACACTGGAGAAAAACCTTACACGTGTTCACACTGCGACAAGAGATTCACTCAGTCATCATCTCTGAAAACACATGAGAAGATCCACACTGGAGAAAAACCTTACAAGTGTTCACACTGTGACAAGAGATTCACTCAGTCATCATCTCTGAAAACACATGAGAAGATCCACACTGGAGAAAAACCTTACAAGTGTTCACACTGCGACAAGAGATTTAGTCTGTCATCATTTCTGAAAGCACATGAGAGGGTCCACACTGGAGAAAAACCTTACAAGTGTTCACATTGTGACAAGAGATTTCAGTCAGTCATCATCTCTGAAAACACATGAGAAGATCTTCACTGGAGAAAAACCTTACAAGTGTTCACACTGCGACAAGAGATTCAGTCAGTCATCATTTCTGAAAGCACATGAGAGGATCCACACTGGAGAAAAACCTTACAAGTGTTCACACTGCGACAAGAGATTCAGTCATACAACAAATCTGAAAACACATGAGAAGATCCACACTGGAGAAAAACCTTACAAATGTTCACACTGCGACAAGAGGTTCAGTCAGTCATCAACTCTGAAAACACATGAGAAGATCCACACTGGAGAAAAGCCTTACAAGTGTTCACACTGTGACTAGAGATTCAGTCATACAACAAATCTGAAAACACATGAGAAGATCCACAGCAGAGAGAAGCTGGCAATACTATAGTGTTATACATAATAGTACACGATAAATCATTGCAGTTTCTGGGATGCACGTTCCTTCATAGATCAGACTAATGCGGCAAAGTTTGTATTAAAAATTGTTTCTGTTTCTATTGTCTTTTGGGCACATTCCTTTGAGGTCGCAAAAGTCTGTTATTGGTGACATCGCCACTCAGGATTGGTCTGTTGCCTGATTACCAGGTTGCCAGTTTCTCTGTAGTTGGCTAAGCGACATAAAAGCATATTGAGTAAACACACATTTATAATACAATTAAAAGAAATAACTTGGTTCTTGTGGTTACCAACCATGTCATTTTTCAGATGCTTTTTGTTAATGAGAATGCTTTTCACTGCTGTAAACTTACATGTTTGAGCATAAATGATTAACTCTTTCATGCTTGAAAAACGATATTTTAACTTTTTTGTTTACATGTATTTTTCATAAAGATTTTCAGTCCACTTGAGTGAATTGTATGCATTTAACAAACCAAATTATCATGCATTTTATTAACATTCATTCGTTAATAATATGAGTGTTTTTTTATGTTTAATCTTCAGTGATATTGAACTTGCTAGCCAGCTACCTATTGAGTTGCGAGTCATCATCTTACCCAAACATTGGAGTCTCAACTAAGGCAGAGGCGGCATCTATTTAGGTGAACCGAAGAATGGTGTAATGCTTCAGTTCGACTTCCGAAGACAAAACTGATGCTCGCCCTACTGGCTAATAGGAACGTAATAGGCTGGCTATCAATTTAGATTCTGCACAAGGCAGGCCCAGCTCAAAGGAGGAAGCTGGTAGTCAACGAGGTGCGAAAGCAGGAGGAGAGGACGAGGTGCATAAAGGCTATTTCCCAGGCTAAGCAGGGAGAGTGGATGAGGTGGGAGAGTGTGGAACAACACAAGATGTGCTGGCAAGACCTTTGGTCAATGGAAGAGAGTAGGATCAGTTTCCTTAATCAGGTCAACATATTATGTGGGAGAGGATCCCTCTTGTCCTTTGTGTTCATCACCTGCCACATTAAGGCACATTTTGACAGGACGTAAGGTGGCTCTTAGCCAAGGTTGGTTTACTTGGTGCCATGACCAAGTACTGCAATGTTTGGCTTAGCATTGGAAGGCAAGTGTAGTATGACCAATAAGTTGCCGCCTGTTCTAGCAAAACATTACATGCAGAAGACAATATTCCTCCGCCCAGGTGAGCAATCACCAAGAAAGGTGTGAACACCAACTCTTGCCCAAGACATCTGGAAGATGCTGACTGATCTTGATCAACGGCTTATTTTCCATTGCGAGATTGCTACCACTAACCTACAACCAGAAATATTGTTTTGTGGTCTGGTTCAGCTGATCCAGAGCTAACAGTGCCATGGGAGGATGCGGTAGATGATGCATGTAAGAGGAAGAAACTGCGGTGTGCTCATCTGGCCACTGAAGCAGAACAGCGAGGATGGAGAATCCAGGTTTATCCAGTGGAATTGAGTTGTCAAGGTTTTGTGGCACACTCTACAACCCGGTTCCTCAGAGACGTCGGATTCAGTGGCCAAGAGTTGCATCGCACAGTAAAGAACTTATCTGAAGCAGCAGAAAGAAGCAGCAACTGGCTATGGTCAAGTCACATTAATTTATATAGAGCTTTTACAATACAGATTGTATCAAAGCAGCTTCACAGTGATAACATTAAAGTAATACAACACAGATCAATAATATTGTTGAATATTAAATGTCCCCAACTGAAGCAAGCCAAAAGCAAAGCAACAGTGGCAAGGAATCAAAACTCCATTAGGTGATTGAATAGAGAAACAAACCTTTGGGAGAACCCAGGCTCAGTCCGGGCCAGTTCTCCTATGGCCAATGAAAGAAACACTGTGTGATTCAGGTAGCATTACAAAACAAATTGGATCAAAACATTAAGAGAATTGTCCATTTTCATCTGTTTGGATGTCAAAGTAATCACGCCGTGTTCAATGAGGCCTGGCACTTAAGTATGAGTCGGCATGGGTCCAGGCGCAGGTCCACCATAGAGGGTCCCTCGGGATAAACAGAGAAACTAATATTAGTGTAGATGCCATCCTTCTTTTGATGTACCAAGTACATCAGGGGCCCGTTTCAATAAGGAGGTTCAACCAACTCTGATTTAAAGCTTGAACTCTGAGTTGACTTACCCTGAGATGGGAAACTCAAAGTTTTCGGTTTCAGAACAGCTGAAATGAAGTTAGTTCAATCAACTCTGAGTTGACTGACTCTGAGTTAAGCGCGTGCACCACAACTATAAAAAGCCATTATCAATGGAGCGCAGATATTAACGAGTCACCATGGCAATAGCGCCAGGTGTGTTGGGTGTAATTAATTACCAAGTAATCTAAAATATTGTAATTTAATTAAAGGGATTACTCTTAAATATGATGCAATTACATTAAATATGCTACTGCATAAACTATAGACCAATTCAGTAATAAAACAATAGTGGATTTAACATACATTTTTAAAAGGTATATTTTTTATGTAACCTTCTCCCTCTACACACTTTGATCAATTCAAGAAAAATTCATGCAGTTGTATATTGTTTATTTGAAAGCATTAAAAGTGCAGTTTCTTGTCTTTCCTCCTTGTATTAATCAAGTGGTTGAGGTTGATATAGGATTTAGTAATTAGTAATATGTAGACCAATACTTTCTAGAGATAGTAATTATTACATTAATCTAACTACACCGTTGAAGATGTCATTTGTGGTTAATAATTCATAACTATTTTAGAGTAACTTACTGTTATAATATCAGAGGTGAAACTGGAAGAATGTTATTCAACCTAAAGTAGGCTCCTGATTACTTTTATCAATTTTTACTTAAGTAAAAGTAAAAATACCAGTCTAAAATTCTACTCGAGTAAAAGTAGTTAATTTAAAACATGAGTTTAAATTAGAGAGTTGCTGAGTAACTTGTTTAACAGAGGGGGTGGTTTGGGGACTCCCACATGTGGGGAGAGTTTCAATATGAGAACCGTCTCAGAAAATATCACGGTTTATGGTATTAAACGATTATTAAATATGTAAACTGCATTATTGAATTACGGTTATTATTATCACCAGTTAAAATGACAGTTAAATTGATTAAACATTTGTTCAATAAAACATGTAATCAACTAACTTCAATAATTGAGTAGGAAAAAGATTAACGTCTTATTTTTATCATAAATAACTTATTAAATTATATTTGAAAAATAATTCAGTTCTGTTAAATGTTTTTTATTCCAATTTTTTTAATGATTTAATAGAAATATATTATCAAAAATGGTGGTAATCAAATAAAAGTTTAGCAAATGTTTTAATCCTTTTATTTTTTGGCAAAGTGCTGCAAAACAGATTTAGTCAATTAAACCATGGACAAACAATATATATTCCTTAAAGAATGTGTAAATACATTTTAGTATTATTATTGGTGTTTAAACAGCACTTCCTCTTTAAAAAGGGGAGGAGACTGCAAGAAACTCTGGGTTTACTGAAGAAAACCTGCTCCTGACCAGGTTAGGTTCACAGAGTGAGTTACCATGGTAACAGAGAGATATTTTGTCTAAGGCTTCCGATCATAGAATAATAAAATATATGTTTGAATTTTTTTAAAGAACACTAGGATCATTGACCGAGTGTAGGAGTTTTTTTTTTTTTTTTTAGCTATAGCGATCATCAAGCACAATTTATCTGGAGGGTGGCGGTAGTGCGTGAAGTTAGTCCGCATCCGCCGTTAAGCAGTCAAAGAAGAAGTGGAGCAGTCTTCTCACTGCTGAAGACGTCCGCCCCCTGAAACACACATCGCTGAAACTGATTGGCTTTCCAACTTGTGAGAGGCTGTAGTTACATTTTGGTTGGTTGTGCAAAGCGGCAAAACTCCTCTGAGGGAAACCTAGAGATGCGGTAAGCGACGGAGAAATCAACAGTTTCTGCTCAAGAATACGAGTCAAATCGCGTCAAATATTGATTTGAGGACAGACATTTTTACAGTACTCTATCATGGCAATCGCGGGAATAAGTGGCAAAGATAATTGTTTGTGACAGAGAGGGGGGGGGTGTTTGTGTGTGTGTGTATGAGAGAGAGAGAGAGAGAAGGAGTGTGTTGTAATGGCGAATTTAAGAAAAGTCTGCACCTCCTTGTTTGACCACGGCGTATTCTTCCGAGTTGCCATAATAGAGTAGTAAGTTTAGTGACTATCTCTGGCCAAACTATTTAAAAAAATAGCGGGTTACTCTACTCCATTTGGCGCGTGTAATGATGATGCAGTGAATGGTGACGATCCTCTTCGACCAATCAGCAGTCGGCATTGTTTTCACGTCACATTTTAGTATCTCCTTATACTGCGTTCAAGTCCTCCTGGGTAAGTTCGACGTATGAGGTGGGAAGTCGTGTTTACGACGTGAGATGCGTTCAAGTCAGTTTCGTCGGAGCAAAATGGCGGTGTACCTTCTTTTAATGAATTACACGAAAATACAGCAAGGTTTGTTAACTCAGCTAATAAAAAAAACAAAGAACAAAGAATGTGCACCAGGGGCCGTATTCACAAAGAATTTTAAGGCTAAAAGTAGCTCCTAACTGGCGAATTTAGGAGCAACTCCTAGAAATAATGGGCGTGTCACTCCTAACTTTAGGACTCCTGAATTTTTTTCACTAAGAGTAATTCACAAAGCATTTTAGCCTTAAAAGTAGCACCTAAGTCTGGACTGCTTAAAGAAGTCGAGAGGACTCCTAACTCACTAAGACCTATTCACAAAGGATTATAGAGCATACCAGCGCCTCTCGCAGTCGTCCGAGGTCCGCGACACAAGCGGGAATGCTGCATTCATCTGCAAACAAATCCTCTCGCATGTCTCATGCAGGGCTCTCAAGCGTCACGCATTGAGCGTGACAGTCACTCATTTCGGTCTTTTGTCACGCACTTCCGCCACACATTGTATTTCTCACGCAGAAAAACTATTTATCATATATTTAATATGCCGCAGCGCCCAAATTGTCTCTAGCCGCTTCACTCTCATAGTGGAACGCAAGCGCGCGCGTCTCTCCCCTGCTCTCGCAGCCTGTCGCTTTATCAGCCAATCAAAAAAGGAAAGGGCTACACAATTTTAGCCAATCAGAAAATAGCACTACTGTATCTGGGTAAGATTTAACGCAACAACCAATAAAAAAGCATTTCAAGGAATTGTTCACGTGATTCTGCAACAACATCTCTTCCAAAAGTTTCGTTCACCCGCAGAAGGGAAACGACTGGAGCTCCGAGTATCACTGAGCAGAGTAAGTCATGAGATTCTCCTGTTTTAACGTTACAACAAATTTACAAATTGTTTGACACAAACAAAGACAACTTGACTGCTGTTAGAGAATCATATTCTACAATGATCCTGGCCATGGATGCATTAATCATTGCATATATGTCTTTCAAAGATGTCAGGTAAAAGCAAACGAGCATCCTCTCATTCGCCCTAGAAGGAAAGCCCCCGAAAGGCTAGACTGAAGGGATGCTGGCCCAGAGAAGGTGGCCAAAAGGGTAGGCCCATTAGAGGAGGAGACGGTGCCATGTGTCATACATTTTCTGCAAAGTTCAGCAATTAATAACAACACAAAAACACTAATATTAATATTATTAATGAAACACCCACATTCCAACTGACCCCTCCCCCATTGGGGCGGGGAATGTCACTCTTGCCTGTCTTCAAAACTTGAGAGCCCTGCTCATGCTTAGTTTTGCTTGACATCCCAGTGCCGAATTTCACTTTTATTTTTTTTATTTCTTTCTTAGCAGTAACTGATCCTGCGTCCAGTTGGGTCTTTCTTTTCCATTTTGGCGAGTTTAATCCTCCGTCATTCAACTATTACATTACTTCAATATGAGCACATGTCCTTGCTTTAAATAGTCTAGTAAGGCTATAAAGAATAAATATAAGGTTATATAAAATAAGGCTAAAAGAATGTCAATTAACCAAGCAAGTAATGCAAGAGTCGTTTTTCATTATTAGGCAAGTTAAGGGTTTCATTAGTGCATGAGGCACCATTCACATATAGCGCCTAAAAACGCAAGGTGCGTCGCATTCTCCCGGCAGTTGCGCTCCGGCTTGGTTCTTGTCGCGCACCACTCCATACGGACGCGCTTGGAAAAAACGGGCGCACAAATCACGAGCCTACATTTAAAATAACGAACTTGAGCGTGCAAAAGACGCGATAAGTGAACACTGCAGGCCCTTAGGCAACCTTGAATAATTTCATTCATGACTTTTCTCTCTCTGCCTTTTTTACACTTCACTGGGCCGGCACAAACATGTCATTATATCCACAAGTTTCCGAGGGCGCTCCAGTAAAAAATAAAGTGGGTGAAACTTCCGGTGAGGCGGCGGAAGTAGCATTTCAATGGTATTTTGTGTGTTAGTTAGCGAAGAGGCTAGCTGTTTTTCAGAGAATTATTTTACTATTTAAAGACACAACTCTTTATGAGAGATGTCGTTACGGAGCTCAGGGACAACATGTGCGGTTCGCGGTTGTACGTAGAATCGGACTGAAACTAATTCAGTGGCTTAAACTTGATTGTTTTGAACATAAGCTGAAAACGAAATCGGAGTGATCCTGCCAGAGAGCCCGTCTCTGATTCTACCAACGACTGTAGTTTCCATCACCTCCCAAAAGACAACGAATCTTCCTGTGTACATTTGTTTAAATTCTTAATATTCTATAAACTCTATCAGCATGCGTTTGGCTGTTCGCTACTGATGTTACACTAAACTAAGGATCAAAGCCTGTGTTGACAGAATACCAAATGTGCCAGTTAATGTATTCAAGTGGCACATTCATTTATAATTTTGAATAAACTCCAAAGCACAATGACTAAGTGTGTATTTTTTATTTTAATTGTTTGTCAGCTCACACAACTGTCTGTCACCATGCCTTGATGAGTATTGATTATTAATAATGTTATTATAATACTCCCAATCAACTACTGCGGAGGGTAAAGGTACTGTTATTTCACCCTTTTTAATTTCGTTGAGGTTATGTTCCCACATCGTTAGCTAGTTTGGATCGCTATAACTTGAAAGACTGTCAACTCTTGAATGAACGAGTGTCAAGCATGTCAAGTCGCGCTTTGTTTACTTTGAACCGAAAGTTCGCGCCCACTTTTGACGCAAGGGCTCATGGGGCGTAGGAAACTTGTGGATAGCCTATGCATTTTGATGACATTACTTTTTTTCTTATTATTATTTTGTGTAAGACACAGACATATTTAGATGTCGTAATTCCATGATTTGTTGCTGTGTTATGTTCCGCATGATGGCCCTGTCATTTAACAACCAATCACCGTGATCATTGCGAGGAAGCTCGTGCATGAACATTGTCGTCATCCATAGCAACGAAGACTCACTCTTATAGTTTAGGAGTTGTAATTTTTCCTTACTAAGAGTAGGTCTGAAAGGCGTTGTGAATAACTTTTAAGAGAAAACTCCTAGCTAAAATATTTTAGTGCGATTTTCTCCTAGTGGTAAGATAAAATTCTTTGTGAATACGGCCCCAGCTGTGTTTTTCTTTTATGTTTTATTAGCTTATGAAGCCAATGTAAACTCTATCATTAGGTATATTTTTTACATTTACAATGATATAGTATTTTGTGCAGAGAGCTTGCTTTATAAATGAAAAAGCCTTACAATGTCAATGAGTAAACATTGAAATTCAATAAAAATTTACCTTCAACAGACGTTGAATGAACGAGAGAGAGAGACGAGGTGACTAGTGTAGATGAGTGTGTGTGTAGAAGAGGGTTATTTAATGTACTTACATTAAAATAAAACTGAAAATAATTTTCTATGGTCATATATATGGCTGAAACAGGTAGCCTAGACTAGTGCATCCCAATTTTTATATTACATTATAATCATTATGGCCTTTAGAAAAAGGCCCCGGTGGCGCGGTCAAAGCTTTTGTCTTTAATGGATTTTTTTCCCCTTACATTACTTTTACTTTTTTTCTAAAAGTAGTTTTGAAACCAATACTTTTATACTGACTTGAGTAAAAAGCTTGAGTTGAATAATTCAACTTCTAAAGAAGTATTTTTAAACCCTAGCATTGATACTTTTACTTAAGTAATGAATGTAAATACTTTTGACACCTCTGATCATGTATCCTGACTCAAATAATGTGTTTCTAACAGCAAACACTCAGAATAAAGTGAGATGATCTGCTGATGATCCTGAATGGCTTGTTGAATGAGTGTTGATAGTCTGAGGATCATCAATATTAACAGATCTGCTGAAAACACTCTTTATTTCATGACAATAGTTCCTGTTTACACCTCATTTATTATGCTGATGTGTTCACTTCTGATCGCCTGTAAATTGTCACTTAACTTAGGCTATGTCATTAGTTTGAACAGACTGTGAGAATTTGTTGGTTACTATAATGTAGCCTATGTTTATTTCTTTTTATGCTTTCAATTTTTTTCTTATCATTAATTATGTTTGGAATAATTTACATTATTTTAATCTGTTGTCCATGAGCATAAAACAAACTCAATAACTTCTTTTGATATTTTGGCAGATCACATCATCATTGAAGCTCCACCCACTGTAATTCATCATCAGTGAAGCTCCTCCCACTGCAATTATCTAATAAATGCTGTTCCATCAGCTACAAGTGAAAGAAGAACCACATGTACAAGTGAGAGAATCAGAGCATCAGGAAGAGCTGAAATCTGTAAAGACTGAGTTTATTAAAGAGGACAGTGAGAACACGAGTGATCCAGAACCCTGCAGAATGAAACACACTGAAGATCCTGAAGAACAAAGAGGTTGGTGTCCATTCATTCATTTGTGATGCTGAAGAACATTAATGTTAGAAACATTCAAGCACTTCATCACTTTTAGTAATGGTCAGTAAAGTACACTCCAAAAAATGCAGGGTTAAAAAATAACCCAACCTGAACTACGCCGCTGGGTCACTATTGGACAGAACACGTGCTGGGTTGGTTTGACCCAAGTGGTAGGTTTCTCCATTTAACCCATATTGTTGGATCAGTAATTTGACCCAACCAGTGGGTGAATTTGACCATCTTGCTGGGTTAAGTCTTACTCATGTGCTGGGTTATTTCCTGTCGCATTGCCTTATTAAAATTAGTAACAAATATTAAGCAAGTCTAAACAACTAAGCAAGGCAACAGTGGGAAGGAACCAAAACTGGATTCATGATGTACTCGCTCATTATAAACATTTAGTAAATTTTGAACACAAAAAAGTTATGGACTGCAGCTTAATAAATTAACAAAAATCTATTTTTAAAAAATGCAATTTTTTAAACTTACAGGTTGCATGTGAAGGACCTCTGTGCCTCTGTGGTGGGTCTGAAGCCCTCTCCTCCTCTCCTGTAACGTTAGATGGATGGGGGAAGCAGAGTTTGCAGGACCTTCAAAGTCAAAGTCTCCCCTGTAGCAGCTAAACAATATGAGCACAATAAATAAAGTTTGATTAACATTTAAATAGTATGCTGTAAATAACAATTCATATTTCTAAAGTAGCATTTCTGACTTTTCTGCCCTGGTGTTTAAAATGGCGCTGTTGTGAAAAAAGCAAAAACGATTATTTGGCCTTAAACATCACGACTTGGTCCATAATCACTGCCTTAATACTAAATTATTCATAGTAGGCCTACCTCAGGTCTTAACAACTTGTAATAGGTTCAGGGCGAGAACATGCATGAAATCGATTTATTTCTCCTTGCCTCAGTCGCCGTTTGTAAGATTGCACGTCATACAATTATTATTATTTATTTTTTGCAAAAACGATCCTGGTTCCGAACATAGACATTACAGAAGAAAACACGCAGACTGTGCTGGAACTTACCCCCGTCTCTTCTTCTAACGAGAATTTCTTAAATGCACCTGGAGACTTTCCACACACAACTCACTAGACTTTTTTCCCCGCCGTTTTTACATGCAAGCCCTAGGGACTAAAACGCGTGTACGAGTTCATTCAAAACGCTTTCCTCACTTTTAATTACCAAACGTCCACAATAAATACAATATTTACGTGATGAAATTACAATTTAAACTGCATATTTCATTAAGGCTGCTGATATAGCTTGTTCATCTTCGGAACACAAATGAAGATATTTTTGATTAAATTTGAGAGCTTTATCACTACCACATAGGCACCCTAAGGGATTGAAACTTGACGACCTAGAAAGTCATTGAAGAAAATGTTTAAATATTCCATGTGACTACAGTGGCTCAAGTATAAGTTTATCAAGCGACGAGAATACTTTTTGTGCGGAAAAAACAAACAAAAATAACGACTTCATTCGACTATTCCTTTTCTTCCTTGTAGGCCTGAGATGAGAGTTCAAGAGATTCCACGATGCATGTAGCCTGTCTAGACTAGAAGTTCATGACGTTGACGATGCGGACTCGCCATGAACGAATAAAGGAATAAAGGCATAAAAAGGAAAATTTCCCCCGTTGGCCTCACACTTTGAGCGGCGATGCCGGCGACTACCATCTGTAGTTAGGGGCCCCCGAGTGGTTGCGGGGTCCTGAAGCAGCCACTTAGTTCGCTTACAGGGAGCGCCGTCTCTCCCTCTCGGCCGTGCACGTGACCGCGCGCTACACAGTTTTAGAGCCAGACCGATAAATCGCCAGACCGATATTAGGCATTTTTTAAAATATCGGTATCAGCAGTAATAATGGCCGATAAATTAATATTTAAAAAATAAAGTAAAACGGGAGGGAGCATTTGGTAAGTTCACCCAGACAATCACCTTCCTGAAACAACACGAAAACCTCATCTTAATGCTTCTTAGAAGCGCTAAAAGAAGGTATACTTGCAAAGTTATTTTGGAGCTCTCTGTGTGGCGGCGTTCTCACACAACCCTTCCTGGCGCGTGCATGTTTTAGCCGCGTGCGTGGCTACTCTGTTCCGCGGAGAATCACGTGATGCGGCATCGAGTCCTTGAACAGTGGTTGGAAGTCTTTGAGGTAATTTTACCAAAGGAAATAGTTCGAACTAAGTCTGCTGCCTTTCCTGGAGGCGAACTTGGTAGTAAACTGAAAGAAAAGACGAACTGTAGACGAACAAAAGAAAAGAACCAGGATCGGATCTGATCCCCGTGAGAGTTACATGTTGAAAACAGACTAGGAGGCGCGTCCGTAGCAAGAATGGAAGAGGCGGAGCCAGCGCGCTGCCTTTATCCCTTGGGACAAATCCTGTCCCCTTCCTGCAAAGCTTGTCCAAGCCACATGCGGGAGCTTCCTTTTATTGGTCTTTGTCTAGAAGCTTTGTATGTGAGTGGAAGGGGTGAGGAAAAACTTCAATGAAGAAACTATGAGCACATTCTGGTAATATTCATGTTGTTATCGACAAATAATGTACTTGTCCATCTTAATCTTCCTTGTACCAGTTGGTGGATACCAGATATGCCATACATTCTGTTTGTTAGTCATAGTTTGTGGAGTTTGAAACATTATCCCATTAGCATTTTCAAACAACATCAATCAAACACAAAATAAAAGGCACATCGTGAGATAAGAAGATTAGATACATTGTTCATACAATTCTCAAGGGAATATATAACAGAATGCATAGGTATATAAATAAGGATTCATTTCTCCTTAGTTAGAATTCAGAGAGAGGGAGAGAGGGCCACGCTTCTCTGAAATTCCTTTGAGAAGTCATAAATCCTTTTATCTGAGAATACCAGGCTCTGACAATGATGGTAAGTTTTGGTCCTTACTAAAGGAAAAGCTGGTGCATATGGAGAATCATACATTTTACTGTAATTTCTTGTATCTGATTAATTCAGCTGGACCATGAGAATTAAAACAAGACCAAGAACTGTAGGGGGTTGAGTCGCCTGGCAACAGTCCTTACAGAGTGAACATTTAGACATAGAGAAAAAGTATCAAACATATCTTGTGCATAAAAGTTAGATTTTCTTTTACACGTTTGTGAAATCCAACGACGCCAAGTGTGTGTTGCAGACTGTCGTTCTGTAATGGATTTAGATTAGATAAATAACTACAAATAACTAATGTTAGGGAAATCTGTTAATATTTTGTTGTGCGTTTCTAAAATAAAAAATAATAATATCGGCTCGATAAATTGGAATATCGGATTTTAAAACCAACAAATATTAGTATCGGTATCGGCCTTCATATAATCCTTTATTGGTCTGGCTCTACACAGTTTGAACATACATATTCACGTTGCCTTACGAAACCGGGATATTCAGTGTCCTGGGAGAGAGCTTTAATTTCCCGGGACATGTTATTAAAAAGGACACTCCCAGTAAAACCAGTACAGGTGGCAACCCTACTAGCAACCCATACTCTGCTAGATTCCTACTGTTTGTGGCTTGAATATGGAGAACGACCAGGACTACTGAGGAGGTGGGAAACCATCAAATTCTTGATGGACCACAGCCCTACAATTTTGATCCAGTCAGGCATAAGAGAGGGGAGGAAATTGCCAGATATCATGGCCCACAAGTAGGGGTGGAACGGTACATGTATTGGTATTGAACTGAAATGGTATGGGCGTCACGGTTCGGTGCATGCATTTACACTGAGAATAACTGTTATACGATATAAAAATAAATAAAACTCCTGAGCAAATTGATTAATGTAATTCAGAACTACTGTTAGATACGCAGGATTCTTTAGGGACACATAATCTGTAGCTCCGCCTATGTAGTTTTTTGTCAGGTCGACGGCCCAGTGAGTGAGTCAGAGATAGCAGCACTTAAGGCCATTGCACACTGAGTACGAAATTTTGGAATGCGTTTTTTCGTGTTCGTCAGCTTAAAAATTCGTCACGCACAGAAACCTTGCACACTGAGTCCGATGCGTATTTATTAAACCTTTGCGGAAAAAAATCGCAAAAATACAAAACGAATTTGTCAAGCAGTGAGGATGATTTTGTTGCCTCTCTCTTATTGAAAAGAGAAGAAAGAGAAAATATTGCATTTGCGTCCATCCTAAAATTCCGCCGAGAGGAAGCACCTCCATGGAGTTGTGATTCAAAATTTACTTCAGAATGTCAGTGGAAAAGTTTAATGCTGGAGCCACATTTTAATAAAAACAAGACCACCAATTTCCGTGAACCAATCGGATTCTGAACAGAGACTGATGGCAGAATGTCTAAGGTATTGAGACACACACACCGCGAGCGGCCCGGTGGAAGCACTGGGCAGACAGAACAGCTGCATGTAGGCTGTTATAGCCTATATTCATTGTACCCAAATTGGCCAATTCGATAACTAATGTATCCAATAATAGATTAGTTATCGAATTGGCTGCTCAATCACACCTTTTAATCGATCCGAAATTTCAATCTGGAGGTTTATTCCTTTCATAATCCAATCGAGAGAAGAGAACATTAAACACTTGACTTTATCGAATTGAAAACCTAAACTGAAAGCACTGCTCATATGTGCAATGATGTGCGGAACGAGCTCTGCTCCAGCCGGCCCTTAATTGTCAAAAAACCTCTCAAAATGCTGGCTGTGGATGCGAAAAACGTCGAAAATTCGAACCCGATACGAATTTTTTTATGACGGACGAAAGTTTCGGAGGCAGTGTGCAAGCGTGATTGACATAACAAGAGGTCGATTTTTTTTATTTTTTTTATTTTTTTTTACGTGCAAAAATTTTGGATGCGAATTTCGGACTTGGTGTGCAATGGCCTTTAGGACAGAGTATGGCGAGTGGTGGTGACCCACAAGAGTTAGAGGACCCGCCAGCCTCTTTAAGATAGCAAGTTTGGGATAACTTAAAGTTACAATTAAATCAAACTAAATTAAACCAACAAGCTTCAATATTAGGTTACTCACTTGCGCGCACAAATCTGAAAAATTTATCTAAAAACATTTCTATATAATTCCTAGCCGACTTGCCGTTAGACAAACGGTAACTCTAGGCTTGGAGTCCCTTTTATGACATCATGCCCAGCTTAGTGGAAGGGAGGAGAGTAAAAAAGTACCAACTTTTCATATTTTACCCATTATTTTGGTATAAAAAAGCATGGTGGTTCTTATCATTGTTTAGTAAGCACATTTCATTATCTTCGTTGAAAATGTGACCTGCAATTTACACTTTAATAGTTCTCACTATTACAGAAACATGGGATTTTTGCCTATAATGTTTTTCAACATAATAACTGCAAGATCAGTGTTCCTCATTCATGGGAAGTTTCAGGGATGTATAATTCATTTATAAAAATACATGAATTATTTTAGTAGTTTATAGCAGTTGTTCGTTACTTCTCGGGTAATTTATCTCCATTCATATTTTTCTCTTTGAATTATATAGACTACTTAGAACATTTGAAAATTCAATTTTTTTTTCATTTCAGACCTGATGGAAGTGAAGGAGAGAGAAGAACTGAGAGAAGTGAAGGAGGAGAGAGAAGAACTGAGAGAAGTCAAGGAGGAGAGAGAAGAACTGAGAGAAGTGAAGGAGGAGAGAAGAACTGAGAGAAGTGGAGGAGGAACATCATGTCAAACCTGGAGAAAAACCTTTGAGTCACTCAAAGACTGAAAAGAAATATTTAAAGAAATCAAGAGCCAGAACAAGGGAGAAGCCTCAGAGAACAGAAGCTTTATATGAGACATCAGAAAACTCACACTGGTGTGAAAGAGTACATGTACTTTGAGTGTGAGAAGACTTTTGCAACAGGAAACGATTTAAACATACACCAGAAGATCCACACAGGACAAAAACCTTACAAGTGTTCACACTGTGACAAGAGATTCAGTCAGTCATCAAATCTGAAAAAACATGAGAGGATCCACACTGGAGAAAAACCTTACAAGTGTTCACACTGTGACAAGAGATTCAGTCAGTCATCATCTCTGAAAACACATGAGAAGATCCACACTAGAGAAAAACCTTACAAGTGTTTACAACGTGACGAGATTCTGTGATTGATCAGCTCTGAAAACACATGAGATGATCCACACGAGAGAAAAACCTTACAAGTGTTCACACCGTGACAAGAGATTCAGTCAGTCATCAGCTCTGAAAACACATGAGAGGATCCACACTAGAGAAAAACCTTACAAGTGTTCACACCGTGACAAGAGATTCTGTGATTGATCAGCTCTGAAAACACATGAGAGGATCCACACGGGAGAAAAACCTTACAAGTGTTCACACTGCGACAAGAGATTCAGTCAGTCATCATCTCTGAAAACACATGAGAAGATCCACACTAGAGAAAAACCTTACAAGTGTTCACACCGTGACAAGAGATTCAGTCAGTCATCAGCTCTGAAAACACATGAGAGGATCCACACTGAGAGAAAAACCTTACAAGTGTTCACACCGTGACAAGAGATTCTGTGATTCATCAGCTCTGAAAGCACACGAGAGGATCCACACTGGAGAAAAACCGTACAAGTGTTCACACTGCGACAAGAGATTCAGTCAGTCAGCAACTCTGAAAACACATGAGAAGATCCACAGCAGAGAGAAGCTGGCAATACTATAGTGTTATACATAATAGTACACGAGAAGGCAAAAGTCTGTTATTGGTGACATCGCCACTCAGGATTGGTTTGTTGCCTGATTACCAGGTTGCCAGTTTCTCTGTAGTTGGCTAAGCGACATAAAAGCATATGTAGTAAACACACATTTAAACACAATTAAAAGAAATAACTTGGTTCTTGTGGTTACCAACCATGTCTTTTTTCAGATGCGTTTTGTTAATGAGAATGTTTTTCACTGCTGTAAATTTACATGTTTGAGCATAAACGATTAATTCTTTCATGCATGAATTATGATATCCTCAATCAGGATTTATGTGTTTTTGTTCTCAGGGCATGAAAAATGATATTTTAACTTTTTTGTTTACATGTATTTTTCATAAAGATTTTCAGTCCACTTGAGTGAATTGTTTGCATTTAACAAACCAATTTATCATGCATTTTAATAAACATTCGTTCGTTAATATGAGTGCTATTTTGGAATGTTTAATCTTCAGTGATGTTGAACTTGCTAGCCAGCTACCTATTGAGTTGCGAGTCATCATCTTACCCAAACATTGGAGTGTCAGTGCTCAACTAAGGCAGAGGCGGCATCTATTTTGGTGAACCGAAGAATGGTGTAATGCAGGGGTGCCCAACCCCGCTCCTGCCGATCGACTGTCCTGCACAGTTCATCTCCAACCCTAATTAAACACACCTGCCTTTAATTTATAAGTGACCCTGAAGACCTTAATTGGTTGCTTCAGGTGTGTTTGATTAGGGTTGGAGATAAACTGTGTAAGACAGTCGATCGGCAGGAGCAGGGTTGATTCAGTTCGACTCCCAAGACAAGACGATGCTCGCCCGACTGGCTAATAGGAAGTGACCCCGTCCATGACACAATTTTCACAGCGAAAAGGACCATTGAAGTCTCACAAATATCGTAACATTTGTAATAGAAAATTTATTTTCTTTTTATCTCTTGAAACATATATCTGCTTGAGTGGTTTGTGAAGTTGCAAGATGCATCATCATCTCCTTTGTTCAATAGTGTACGCTTTGCAAAGAGGTCAATAGGACAGTACAAAAAGACAGACAAAGATGGTCGGTCTTCCTTAGAAATAGATAACTTTGAGTACATCAAGAGCAAGACATGTTTGGTTAGGTGTTGTTTCTTAAGTGACATGCGCTGACTGTGGAGATGCATAGAACTCAGGGGCCTTAGTCCAAAGATAAGACGAGGACATTTGCCCTTCTCATATCAGACTCTGTCTGTGTGTGAACTGCCTGTCTTGCAAGAAATAAATACTAACACTTATAACTTTCGAGATCTTCATTTGTTCTTCAACTGTTGTTTAAGATGTTGATAAAAGAATTTCCACAACACATTGCAAGATATGAAGAAAACAAATTATATAACCTATTTTCTCATCTCATGAAAGTAGAGGGACGTTACAGGCAATAGAAAAAGAAATGAACCCCCTTTGTATAGTCCACAACGTCTTCAAATATATGCTGCTTGTTTCCAAAACCTTCTCTTACACCTCTTTTTCCTTCTTCCAAATCACTGGTGGGGTTTTTTTTGCCCTCATTCACCTTATTTCTCCATCTTTCCTTCTCTTTTCTCAGCAACTCTTCTTTCAGCTCAGACTGGCTATCAATTTTTTTAGCCTTCTTTCTTGATACGCCCTATTCCTTCTCTTTTGTTACTCCACTGATAGATTCTGCACAAGGCAGGCCCAGCTCAAAGGAGGAAGCTGGTAGTCAACTAGGTGCGAAAGCAGGAGGAGAAGACGAGGTGTATAAAGGCCATTTCCCAGGCTAAGGGAGAGAGAGTGTGGAACAATGCAAGGTGAGTTGGCAAGACCTTTGGTCAATGGAAGAGAGTAGGATCAGTTTCCTTATCAGGTCAACATATTATGTGGGAGAGGATCCCTCTTGTCCTTTGTGTTCATCACCTGCCACATTAAGGCACATTTTGACAGGACGTAAGGTGTCTCTTAGCCAAGGTTGGTTTACTTGGTACCATGACCAAGTGCTGCAATGTTTGGCTTTAGCATTGGAAGGCAAGTGTAGTATGACCAATAAGTTGCCGCCTGTTCTAGCAAAACATTACACGCAGAAGACAATATTCCTCCGCCCAGGTGAGCAATCACCAAGAAAAGGTGTGAACACCAATTCTTGCCCAGGACAACTGGAAGTTGCTAGGGACTGGAAGATGCTGGCTGATGTTGATCAACGGCTTATTTTTCCACCTGAGATTGCCAGCACTAACCTATGACCAGATATTGTTTTGTGGTCTGGATCAGCACGCCTTGTTCACCTGATAGACTTAACAGTGCCATGGGAGGATGCAGTAGATGATGCATGTGAGAGGAAGAAACTCATATGCTCATCTGGCCACTGAAGCAGAACAGCGAGGATGGAGAGTCCAGGTTTATCCAGTGGAAGTGAGTTGTCAAGGTTTTGTGGCACACTCTACAACCCGGTTCCTCAGAGACATCGGATTCAGTGGCCAAGAGTTGCGCCGCACAGTAAAGAACTTATCTGAAGCAGCTGAAAGGAGCAGCAACTGGCTGTGGTCAAAGTCAAGTCACATTTATTTATATAGCGCTTTTTACAATACAGATTGCATCAAAGCAGCTTCATAGTGATAACATGAAAGTAATACAACACAGATCAATAATATTGTTGAATATTAAATGTCCCCAACTAAGCAAGCCAAAAGGCAACAGTGGCAAGGAATCAAAACTCCATTAGGTGATTGAATGGAGAAAAAACCTTGGGAGAACCCAGGCTCAGTCGGGGGCCAGTTCTCCTCTGGCCAACAAAGGAACAGTGATTGCAAAACCAATGGGATCGAAACATTAAGAGAATTGTCCATTTCCATCTGTTTGGAAGTCGAAGTAATCACGCCGGTTTGGAGACGAGATGTCGAGGATCAGTGTCGATGAGGCCGGCACTTAAGTATGAGTCGAGGATGGGTCCAGACGCAGGTCCACCATAGAGGGTCCCTCGGGATAAACAGGCTGTCGATGGCTGTTGTGTCGATGAGGCCGGCACTTAAGTATGAGTCGGGATGGGTCCAGACGCAGGTCCACCATAGAGGGTCCCTCGGGATAAACAGAGAAACTGAAATCAGCGTAGACCCCATCCTTCTTTTGATGTACCAAGTACATCCGGATTTACGGGACGTGTTCCTGGGTCCAGCTGATCTAAACTATGTGTTATGTGTATGCTAGGACAAAGAGATGTGTTTTTAGTCTAGATTTGAACTGACAGAGTGTGTGTGCTTCCCGGACCATGTTAGGAAGATTGTTCCAGAGTTTTGGTGCTAAATCTACCACCAGCAGTCAATTTCGATATTCTAGGTTTTATCAACTGGCCAGAGTTTTGAGATTGCAATAGACTTGAAGGACTATAATGCATTAAGAGCTTGCTCAAGTACTGCGGAGACTAAACCATTTAGTGCTTTATGAGTAATCAGTAATATTTAAAAATGTATACAATGTTTAATAGGCCGCCAATGCAGGGTTGACAGAACCGGGCTAATGTGGTCATACTTTCTGGTTCTGGTAAGAACTGAGAGCGGCTGCGTTTTGGACTATCTGAAGTGTGTTTATTAAGCATGCAGGACAACCACCCAGTAGAGCATTACAATAATCTAGCCTTGATGTCATGAACTAATTTTTCCGCATTTGTCAATGAGAGCATATGGCGTAATTTAGATAAATTTTTAAGATGGAAAAATGCGGTTCTACAGATACTAGACACATGACTTAAAAATGAGAGATCAGTATCAAAGAGCACACCCAGTTTCCTTACCGATGACAAAGACTTAACAGAGCAGCCATCAAGTGTCAGAGAGTATTCTAGGCTGTTACGTGTGGAAGTTTTTTGTTCAATAATTAGAATCTCTTGTTTTTTTTCAGAATTTAGTCGCAGGAAATTACTAGTCATGCAATTATTTATATCAGCAATGCATTACGTTAATTTTGTGAGTTGGTAAGTTTCGTTAGGTTTTGAAGAAATATACAGCTGAGTATCATCAGCATAACAGTGAAAGCTAATTCCATGTTTCCTAATGGTATCTCCTAATGGTAGCATGTACAGAGTGAACAGCAGCGGTCCTAGTACTGAGCCTTGTGGTACACCATACTGAACTTGTGATCGATAAGACATCTCTTCATTTACTGCCACAAACTGATAACGGTCAGATAAGTATGATTTAAACCATGCTAATGCAGTTCTATAAATGGCAACATAGTTTTCTAGTCTATTTAAAAGAATGTTGTGGTCAATTGTGTCATGCAGCACTAAGATCGAGTAACACTAATAGAGAGATACAACCACGATCAGACGATAAGAGCAGATCATTTGTGACTCTAATGAGAGCTGTCTCGGTAATATGATGTGGTCTAAATCCTCGCAGATATCATTTCTTTCAAGAAAGGAACACAGTTGTGAGGATACTGCCTTTTACAGTAACTTTGACAGAAAAGGCAGATTTAGAGATTGGCCTGTAATGAACTAATTCTGTAGGATCAAGTTGCGTTTTTTTAACAAGTGGTTTTATCATAGCTAGCTTAAAGGTTTTTGGTACTTATCCTGGCGACAAAGATGAATTAATGATATTAAGAAGAGGATCTATGACCTCTGGAAGCATCTCTTTCTGTAGTGTAGTCGGAATAGGGTCTAGCATACAAGTTGTTGATTTAGATGAATTAACGAGTTTGCAAAATTATTCCTCTCCTATAGCAGCAAATGAAACAAATCTTTCCTCAGGGAGACAACAATGCACTATTTAATCTTCTTTAAGCACAACGGAGCAACTGCATCTAAAGTGCTGGAAAAGAGAGAGTTAAAAGTTTCTGTCACAATATCGAGTTCTTCTAAGCTATCCGGGATGCTGAGATGTTGAAACTGATTAGGAAGATTATTGATAAAGCAATATTTAGTGGCAGAGGTTATAGGTCTAACATATTTATAACACAGAGTCGTCTTTGCTGCTTTGGGTAAGTGAAGTTTACACGAGACTATATAGTGGTCTGAGAGGTCATCGCTCTGCTGCAGAATTTCAACGGCATCAACATCTATTCCATGTGATAATATTAGATCTAGAGTATGATTACGACAATGAGTGGTAGGGCTGGGCGATAAAACGATAACGATATGTATCAGCGCTAGACACGTGATCGATATCAAACACATTTTTGAAAAAATTTGTTCGATAAAATGTTCGATATTTTTTTTCTTCGACGGAATATGCCACAGGTTGCAAAGCAAGTTTGGTTGCATTAACGAAGGCACTCACTCTCTGGTAACCTAGCGACGTAGGGAGTGACACGCCAACAGGCAATCATGTAACGGTGTCTGTTTTGTTGCGCCATTTCGTCGTCTCGTGCTGCTGGATTCCTCTTCAGTAACCGGCGACTGAGAGTGCCCTTCATCTGCATGCCATGCAGGCTAGAATTGTGAGACATTATTGGATAATTCGCTCTATTCGCATTTGATGTGATCACAGAATAATGAACAGGCTGCGATGTCAAGATTGCAATGCTGGAGTGTGTGGGTGTGTGTGTGCGCGAAAGAGAGTAGGCACATGCGCAGTTGAACTTTGTTTATGTGTGTGTGTGAGAGAGAGAGAGAGAGAGAGAGAAAGAGAGAGTAAGCGAGAGCGCGAACGGAATATGTAGAGACATAAAATCTCTTTGTTAACAAAACATAAAAACATTTTGTTAATACAGGACATAATTCAGTCTGCAAAGTGTTGACTTATATTTGTGTAGGCCTATACTCGCAATAAAACACAACATTGTGCTTATGTCACACTATTTATTGTCAAACTGTAACCTACAACTGTCACACACACCGTTTTAAAAAGCAAAACATATCCAAGCCCTTTTTCAAACAGGCTGTGTGTTCCATCTTTTGGACATTCATCATATCACATTTGTTTTCATTTCTTGTCCTCAAAACAGAGCACTGATCTGTTTGTTTTTAAGTTACACTTTAAAAAAGAAAATTAAATGTGTTGGCAGTATTATTTTACACGAAAATCAATTATTTATAATTCTGATGGGAATAAAGTTAGGGTTAATTAAAATGAAGTAAAACAAATGTATTGATCTAAAATATAGCAAATTAATTTGAAATTAGTTCAGATACAATTACCAAACTTATCTCAAGGTCTTTTTATTGATTTAATAAACTAATTACATAAAACTATTATCAGTGCACTATAAATAAACTGGTTCTACGTCTTTATTAAAAAAGCCATATTTTCAGCCATATCACCCAGCCCTTGAAAAATATTATGATAATATATTGCGTTAAAATAGTGTTAATATTTTAAAATATATTGAAAATAAGGAATTGACGATTTTCAGATAGAAAATGTGACACCATATTAACACTATAAAATGTCATTATTGGAGTGTACTTAGAAAACTTGTGTAAAAAATTGCTTTAAATTTCTCAAGGATGTTTTACTCAAAGTTGTTTTAGCACAGACACATAAAAGCGTGCTGGGACAATGATAGACTGTGTATGTGTCTGCATTTATTAAACTGCAAATGTTGTCTGCACAAACACTTAACTAAAAATCATCCACTAAATAAAGTAGTTAATAAACATCACATACAGTCACTCTGTTAAATTAATCAGTCAGCTTTATTAAAATTAAATTTAGATGCTTTGTATAAACTTCTATTCCAACTCTAATTAAAATTGGATAATAATCACATAATTGTTTTATTAAGTTCATTTATTCAGTTTAATGATCCTGTATTTCACTAGACATCAGAGTCAAAATTACTTTCTTAATTTTAGCACTATTATCTAGAGTTCTCCCATGTGCCTCTAAATAAAACTATATAATTTAACTAAAATAAGAATTAAAAAAAGAAAATCAATAAGCGTCTCTAATTTTATTAGTGATATTCTCAACAACACTGGACCACCATTTATTTTTATGAAAAAATATACACACTAACCTTAGACCCATGATAATTTTTTATTGCTTCAGTTCTCATGCTACAGTTCACGGAGATCTTGAAAGAGCGCCTGATTGTTTTAGTTTATTTTACAAAAGCACAACTTTTTCTTGTTATTGTGTGTTTACACATATACAAGTAGTCGCGAATAATGTTTATTGTTTTCTGTATGACCAGAAATGATAGAGTATTTTATGTTGTTTCCACTAGGAAAATGCAAGTGTCCGTGCCCACGACTCCCTGCCATCCGCTCCATACTCCGCACAAACACTGGGATATGCGTTAAAATCTTGTGTTTATTTGTGATAATCTTAGCCCTGTGTTATGAATGACATGAGACGAATTACTTTGTTCCTTTTTTGGATAAGAACGTCTTCTGCGTATAGCCTAATACATGTTATATTAATGATGATAATTATATTATTATTTGCGGACATGGACACCAAACACACCGTGTCTTCTAATTGTCAGGTGATTATAAATGCGCAAAACCTGTTTCCATTGCAGTTTTGCGCAATATTCCTTTTCGAATTACCTGAAAACCCTCATGCGAGCATAAAAACTTTTTTACGATAAACGAGAGTTTTTGCGAAATAGACGTGTTTCCATTGTGCGTGTTTCCAATTTCAATATGCACAATTTGAAGGGTAATGGACACGCGGATAGGTGACACCATTAGGCCTATATGAGAATTGAGCTGGACGAAGACATCAGAATAGCTATATACATATAGATGAATTAACTGAAATAACTTTTACAACAAAAAATTAATCAACACTGAAATTACTTGTATTATGACACTATTTTGTTCTCTGCAGAGACAAACTTTGTTTAATTATTTTCCTATCCCTGTTAAGTTGCTTTGAAAGCATCTGTATTGTAAAAAGTACTATATAAATGTGACTAAGTGAGAATGTAGGCCTATTGTTGTTTTACAGTTGGATTGTATCACTTTGTTAGATCACATCATGGTTTGTGTCACTTTGTGTCACAAGTTGTTATTGGTGTCATACAGCATGTGTTAAATTTTCTGACCATGAGAACTGAAATTTGTATTTCTCCAATCGTTTGATACATATTTTATTTAAATGAATCATTTTTCAGTCTATCATATAATTGTTGTGTATGGACTATGAAAAAAAATGTTTAAGTATTAAACATTATTTTCAATTAAATCATCAAATGCTCAAGCTTTGTTTTCCTTGTTTTTTAAGCTGTTCAATTTATGTTGTTAATCTTTTAACTCAACAAACCAAATGGATAAAGTATCATTTTGAAAAAAACTATTAATAGTAATATTGTCTTTTGTTAATAGGACAATTCATTATTCTAATCTTTTATAGCCTACCATTTAATTATATATAAATATATCTTTTCATTTAAATCGTTTAAAAGTCTTTACAATAAAGTTTTTTAACTTTAAAACGTTCCAAAACATGGAAGTAGCGCAATGCCTTGCCCCGCCCACTTCCGGCATCAGACTGGCGCTCGTCCTCACACTGCTAAGACGTCCCGCCCCCTAAACAAACATCGCTTAACTGATTGGCTTTCTAACATGTGAGAGGCTGTAGTTACATTTTGGTTGGTTGGTTGTGCGAAGCGGCAAAACTCCTCTGAGGGAAACCTGAGATGCGGTAAGCGACGGAGAAATCAACAGTTTCTGCTCAAGAATATGAGTCAAATCGCGTCAAATATTGATTTGAGGACAGACGTTTTTACAATACTCTATGGCAATCGCGGGATAAGTGGCAAAGATAATCGTTTGTGTGTGTGTGTGTGTGTGTAGAGAGAGAGAGAGAGAGAGAGAGAGAGAGAGAGAGAGAGAGAGAGAGAGAGAGAGAGAGAGAGAGAGAGAGAGAGAGAGAGAGAGAGACGAGTGTGTAATGGCGAATTTAAGGAAATCTGCACCTCCTCGTTTGACCACGGCGTATTCTTCCGAGTTGCCACAATAACAGTATTAAGTTTAGTGACTATCTCTGGCCAAACTATTTAAAAATAGCGTGGTTACTCTGGATTCTCCATTTGGCGCGTGTAATGATGACGCAGTGAATGGTGACGATTCTCTCTGACCAATCAGCATTGTTTTCACGTCACTCGCGCAGAACCTCGCCGGATGTGATACAAAAAAGTACCCGAAAGCTTTTACACAGTGGAAAACAAAGGTGAGCTGAGTCGAGTCGAGCTGGTACTGTGTAGTAGAAAAGTGTGTGTGTGTGAGAGAGAGAGAGAGAGAGAGAGAGAGAGAGAGAGAGAGAGAGAGAGAGAGAGAGAGAGAGAGAGAGAGAGAGAGAGAGAGAGAGAGAGAGAGAGAGAGAGAGAGAGAGAGAGAGAGAGAGAGAGAGAGAGAGAGAGAGAGAGAGAGAGAGAGAGAGAGAGAGAGAGAGAGAGAGAGAGAGAGAGAGAGAGAGAGAGAGAGAGAGAGAGAGAGAGAGAGAGAGAGAGAGAGAGAGAGAGAGACAGAGACGAGACGAGACGAGACGAGACGAGACGAGTGGAGTGTGTTAGTGTGAGATAGATAGTGTGTGTGAGAGAGGGAGAGAGAGGAGAGGAGAAGTGTGTGTGAGTGAGTGAGAGAGAGAGTGTGTGTGTGTTTGCAACCCTACATTATAGGGTCAAAATATCCCCACAAAGATGGTAATATCCAAAATCCTTGTTCTTGTGGGGAATTCTTTTTTTGTTGTTGAAAATGTAAAAATGTAGAAAGTTTTCTGTGCTTCATGAAACACATGGTAATGCTCAATATGGTTATTTAATGTACTTGCATTGAAATAAAACTGAAATTAATTTCTATGGTCATATATGCGACTGAAACAGGTAGCCTAGACTAGTGCATCCCAAATTTTTAGATTACACTATAATCATTATGAGATTTATGACCTTTAGATTTTTTTTTTTGAGAAGGTGTGGCAGTGTACTATTGGTCCCGGTGGCACGACTCAAAGCTTTTGTCTTTAATGGATTTTTTTTCTTCCTTAAATTACTTAAAGTAGTTTTGAAACCAATACTTTTATATGTACTTGAGTAAAAAGCTTAAAAGCTAAAGAAGTCTTTTTAAACCCTAGTATCTATACTTTTACTTAAGTAATGAATGTGAATACTTTTGACACCTCTGATCATGTATCCTGACTCAAATAATGTGTTTCTAACAGCAAACACTCAGAATAAAGTGAGATGATCTGCTGATGATCCTGAATGGCTTGTTGATTGAGTGTTGATAGTCTGAGGATCATCAATATTAACAGATCTGCTGAAAACACTCTTTATTTCATGACAATAGAGCATCACTGTCCCGCCCAAAGCCCCGAGAGAGCGCTGGTGCCGGAAGTAAATTTCCCATTCATTTTTTCCCCTTGACATTTTGTAAAATCCATATCTAAAGAGTATTAGAGCATGTCTGAGGATAATTAGCTACGGCTGAACTCATAAGCATACAACATATCATTTGAATTCGAGTGAAAAAAACGAAGAGAACATTTAAAAAAGTCAAAGGTACAAGCCTGTGTACATATTTTCATTTCTGAGCAAAGGAACTACTCCCATAAACCACCGCGCCTCACTAAAGTCGACTGAAAGCCGCCGTGAAAAAGCCTTTTGAGTGACTTCCAAATCTGACGATGGCCGCGTGAACTTTTTCCTCCAGTGAATTTTATATAGTGAATGTGCAGGGAAACTCCTTTTCCACGATTTACTGAAGCTTATGCACATGCTAAAACATTGAGCAGCTGGCTCGCTCATTGGTTTCTATGAGCAACTGGACATCCAATGGCGCGGGGAGTCTCAGAGGTGCGACCAATGAACTTAGCCCTACGTCATTACGCGATCTTCAGTCTTCACGTACCTTCGCGGGTTTCAGACATATGACACGACTTCCACCAATCAGATACATCACTGTGGGATTGTTCAGGATTGTGGGTAATGAAGTACTTATCCAATACATCGTGAATAAAAGCCATTTATCTTAAAACAAGGTTAGTGCCCCATGAACTTTTGGTGTATATAGGAGCATATGCAATCGCTTAGTACAGCCGTAGCTGGTTTTAAGTCTACCACTTATGGTTACATTTTTATGCCTTATATCTCAAATGTCAATGGAGAAATTGTACTGAATTTTTACTTCCGGCACCGGCTGTGGGTGGGACTGTGATGCTCTATAGTTCCTGTTTTCTCCTCTTTTATTATGCTGATGTGTTCAGATCTCATGTAAATTGACACTTAACTTAGGCTATGTCATTAGTGTGAACAGACTGAGAATTTGTTGGTTGCTATAATGTAGCCTATGTTTATTTCTTTTTATGCTTTCAATTTTTTTTCTTACCATTATTTTGTTTGGAATAATTTACATTATTTTAATCTGTTGTCCATGAGCATAAAAAAACTCAATCACTTTTTTTTGATATTTTGGCAGATCACATCATCATTGAAGCTCCTCCCACTGTAATTCATCATCAGTGAAGCTCCTCCCACTGCAATTATCTAATAAATGCTGTAATTTCCCATCAGCTGCAAGTGAAGACGAGCGAGAAAGCATCAGGAAGAGCTGAAATCTGTAAAGACTGAGTTTATTAAAGAGGACAGTGAGAACATGAGTGATCCAGAACCCTACAGAATGAAACACACTGAAGATCTTAAAGAACAAAGAGGTTGGTGTTCGTTCGTTCATTCGTGATGCTGGAGAACAATCATGTTAGAAACATTCAAGCACTTCATCACTTTTAGATAAACAGGTAAACTATGAAATGGCTGCACAAGTTTTTTTTTCTTCAAACAAATGGTCAGTAAAGTACACTCTAAAAAACGCAGGGTTAAAAAAGAACCCAACCTGAACTACGCTGCGGTCACTATTGGACAGAACACGTGCTGGGTTGGTTTGACCCAAGTGCTAGGTTTCTCCATTTAACCCATATTGTTGGGTCATTAAGTTGACCCAACCAGTGGGTGAAATTGACCATCTTGCTGGGTTAAGTCTTACTCATGTGCTGGGTTATTTCTAGGGCTGTCAACTTTAGTCATTTAGTCGACTAATCGGTTGATGCCGTCTTGGTCGACTGACATTCTTATTGGTCGACCAGTCGCATTTATTTAAAAAAAATTTTACCAATAGAAATACATTTTCAATGATTTACTCCTTGATATTAATTTTTTTATAAGCAGTTATTTATTACTGTATTCTAAATATAATTAGCATATGTTTTATCCCCAACTTTAAATGCTTTAATATAGGCTATTTTTGTAACTGCGCCACAGTTTAGCGCACACACATAATACACTCGGGAACCGCACCTGTGGCTGGCTGCGCTGCTGCTCGCGCTCAGTTAGGGATATAGGTAGTTTTGCTGTATTCATTTAGGTAGAACACTACTTGTTTTGGCTTTAGTCGAAATCTAAATCTTTTGTCTGGTTACATTTTAAAACTAAGACTACAAGAGTGGAGGTAGGCGACCGCGTTGCTCCATTATGAGCGCGCACGTCACGCGCCTACATTTGAAATCGAACTTGAGCGTGCAAAAGACGTGAGCAGCCCTTTTAACGGCTTTATCTTGATTGTGATTTCTTAATATGTTTTCATTTTTTTATTTGTACTCTTGACGCATTTGAAAATAGCCTAAATAATGTAACAAAACGAAAATAAACCTATATGCCTTGCAGCCTTCCTACAACACAGCCTATTTCAGATTGTTTTTAGGCTCTTTTTTTTTCCTTTTTTTGTTAAATGCCTAGATCGGCTGGACAAAAGTTAACCCATAGCTTTGTAAATAAAGAAGAATATAACCTGTATAAACGAGAGCTTTTGTTAAGATTTTGCATTATGTGGCAGATAGCAGTTGTATTTTGTGTGTGTGTGTTGTATTTAGTGTGGTGTGGTCAGGTGCGTGATTGTGACTGTCACCATAGACCTAGAACAGAGCTCCTCACTTTTTGCAGTTAAAAAAATCACTTAATTTTCAATAAATTCTATTATTATTATAGTTTTAATTATTTTTGATGTTTTTTCATTGTTGTTTTATAAATGCTCTATGACAATTGTTTAAAAAATGTTCAATCAAAGCATCCGTTTTTTTTTTTAGTCGACTAATCGTTGCGCAGGACAAGAGCTTTGGTCGACTAAGTATTTCTTTGGTAGACTACAGCCCTAGTTATTTCCTGTCTCATTGCCTTATTAAAATTAGTAACAAATATTAAGCAAGTAAGCAAGTCTAAACAACTAAGCAAGGCAGCAGTGACAAGGAACCAAAACTCCATCAGGTGATTGAATGGAGAAAAATAATGCATTTCTGTTAACAGAGCCTCCTAAATATTACACAATGCACCTTTAAAAGTCATTAAGCAACTCATTGGAACTCTTATACAATTATGATTTCATTTATTAAGATGTGTTGATTAATTAAGAATAGCATCAAACATTTAAAATGCAACTAAATATCACAGGGTTTTCCTCAAATTTGACAGAGGATGACTCTTTTCCATTAATTTGACACACTGCTTTGTGTATTTAACATGAAAAACAAAATAAGACTTTGAAACAAAGATCACCAGCCTCCAGCAGAGACTTCGGTCTCGAATGGCGTGGCCTGGAACAATTGCAAAGGTCTGACGTGTCCCTCGTCGCATCCCTGATGCTCCAGTCATTTTGTAAATATTCATTCAACCTTTTGATTACACATAATCACTTAGAGCAGGGGTTCTCAACTCCAGTCCTCGGGACCCACTGCTCTGCATATTGTGTATGTCTCCCTTGTTTAACACACCTGATTCAGATCCTCAGCTCGTTAGGATAGATGGTAGAGTCTATCCTGACGAGCTGAGGATCTGAATCAGGTGTGTTAAACAAGGGAGACCTACACAATATGCAGAGCAGTGGGTCCCGAGGACTGGAGTTGAGAACCCCTGACTTAGAGTGTTGCAAAATAACTGACATGCATGTTAAACTTTTTTTGTGAAAGTATTTATATTTTTTTATTGCAAACATTACCAAATATGGCCAAAATGTCTATTACACATCTAAATAGACATTAAGCAGTCTAAAATAGTCTGGGATTGAGGATAAGACAAAAACATGATTTGGAAAGTGGATTCATGATGTACTCTCTCATTATAAATATTTTGTAAATTTTGAACACAAAAAAGTTATGGACTGCAACTTAATAAATTTAAAAAAATCTATTTAAAAAAAAATGCAATTTTATGTTGAAAAATATTCTAAACTTAAATTACTTTCATAGTTATTAAGCATATCAAATGTCTACCCTTATTGAAGTAGAAACTCTAAAGCAAAACTTACAGGTTGCATGTGAAGTACCTCTGTGCCTCTGTGGCGTTTGTAAGATTGCACGTCATACAATTATTATTTATTTTATTTATTTATTAAAAAAAAAAAAAACTTGACGACCTAGAAAGTCATTGAAGAAAATGTTTAATTCTTCCATGTGACTACAGTGGCTCAAGTATGACGTTTATCAAGCGACGAGAATACTTTTTGTGCGGAAAAAACAAACAAAAATAATGACTTTATTCGACTATTCCTTTTCTTCCTTGTAGGCCTGAGAAGTTCAAGAGATTTCCACAATGCCTGTAGCGTGGCTAATGCCAGACCCAATTCTTTGAGACTTGGGTCTGGGAACCTCATGTACATTTTCTTGTATTTGAGGCGTGGTTTACGATTGCCCGGTGTCGTTTATTGGATGCTAAGAATGTCTGTACGTATTGTTTCAATTAGAAAAATACAAGTATTAAGTACAGTTTAAAGGGCACCTATTATGGAAAATTCACTTTTACATGGTGTTTGAACATAAATGTGTGTTGGCAGTGTGTGAGCAAAACCACCCTAGAATGATAAAAATCCACCCAGTGGTTTTTTTACAATCTCAATAAATCATCTGCACTGTCTCAGAACGAACTGTTCCAAGATTCATCTCTTTGTGACATAGAATTGAGAAAGGGGTTTGATTGACAGTGTGGTTGTGGCCTAGACCCTGCCCTCGGTGATCTGTACACACCATCCTCCATTGTTTCAATGACAGCCGGTAATGTCTCTTGGAAACATAAGTGTTTTGTCGAGGACTCGTGGATTAATCCTGTTGTTGTGGCTTAAAAGTTAATCCTCAAGTGTGGATTGTCGTCTACTGTTTGCGATCCACCGTCACCTCTAGTAGCTAAGTGTATTTTATGATTTTTGAGCAAATAGTCATTTGTCTGTCAGCCAATTCAACAACAAATGCGTCTAAAGTTGTTGTCATCGTAGGATGTCCGTGTATGTAATTTAAACCTTGTTTGTCTAGTGTGTTTATAAATATATATATTTAAAGATATTGTATTAAAAACTGCATATATGTTCTTATTCTGTAAGTTAGCCATCTCCTCACATTATTTGCCACAGAAGCACCTGTATGACAAGTAAACATGACGCAACAGGTCCCTCGCATAAATGTAATTTCGCTTGTACATAGCAAACTTTATCACAGAATGTGTATGTAGTTTAAAAAAATTGCGCTAGAGTTAGTGTTTGTGTGTGTCTGTGTGTTGCACATCCATACTTGCAAAAAGACGCAATTACGACTCTTAAGTACTTTATGACTAAAGTGTCAACAACTTTAATCGGGTATGTGTGCACAGCTAAAAAAAGTTATGCTACTAAAGCGGTAGCTGTATATTGATATTAAAAAGCAACACAACTTAGTGGCACTGTGACAACCACAGTAGGTAGTCTACAGGCATAATGACAATATGATAATATACACTCACCGGCCACTTTATTAGGTACACCTGTCCAACTGCTCGTTAACACTTAATTTCTAAGCAGCCAATCACATGGCGGCAACTCAGTGCATTTAGGCATGTAGACATGGTCAAGACAATCTCCTGCAGTTCAAACCGAGCATCAGTATGGGGAAGAAAGGTGATTTGAGTGACTTTGAACGTGGCATGATTGTTGGTGCCAGAAGGGCTGGTCTGAGTATTTCAGAGAGAGAGAGAGGGGAGTAAATTACCAGAAATCATGGCCCTCAAATAGGGGTGGAACGGTACATGAATTCGAATTGTACGGAAATGGTACGGGCGTAACGGTTCGGTGCATGCATTTACAAGACTTCATACAACTGACTCTTGACCATATGTCAACATCCGACGTTTTAGGGTACCCTTTAATGTCAGTTAGATGACGCTATCTAATCCTAACCCTACCCCAGACCTAAACCTACCCGTGTCATCTAACTGACGTTAAAGGTAAAGCGTCAGATGGATGACGCCCCAGGATTGTCATCTAACTGGCGTTAAAGGGTACCCTAAAACGTCGGATGTTGACATGGTCAAAAGCATCAGTTAGATGACGTCTTGGGATGAGACTGTGTTACATTTACACTGAGAATAACTGTTATACGGTATAAAAATAAATAAAACTCCTGAGCAAATTAATCAGGCGTGAGAGAGGGAGGAAATTGCCAGAAATCATGGCCCACAGAGTAGGGGTGGAACGGTACCTGTATTCGTATTGAACTGAAATGGTATGGGCATCACGGTTTGGTGCATGCATTTACACTGAGAATAACTGTTATACGATATAAAAATAAATAAAACTCCTGAGCAAACTGATTAATGTAATTCAGAACCACTGTTAGAAACGCGGGTTCTTTAGGGACACATAATCTGTAGCTCCGCGTATGTAGTTTTTTGTCAGGTCAACGGCCCAGTGAGTGAGTCAGATATAGCAGCACTTAGGACGAGTATGGCGAATGGTGGCGACCCACAAGAGTTAGTGGACCCGCCAGCCTCTTTAAGTTCGCAAGTTTGGGAAAACTTCAGTTTCCAAGTCAGTTCCAATTAAATCAAACTAAATTAAACCAACAAACTTCAATATTAGGTTACTCACTTGCACGCGCAAATCTGAAAAACATTTCTATATAATTGCTAGCCGATTTGCCGTTAGACTAACGGTAACTCTAGGCTTGGTGTCCCTTTTATGACATCATGCCCAGCCTAGTGGAAGGGAGGAGAGTAAAAAAGTACCAACTTTTCATATTATACCCAGCATTTTGGTATTAAAAAAACATGGCGGTTCTTATCATTGTTTAGTAAGCACATTGTATTGTCTTCCTGAAAAATGTAACCTGCAATTTACACTTTAATAGATCTCACTATTACAGAAACATGGGATTTTTGCCTATAATGTTTTTCAACATAATAACTGCAAGATCAGTGTACCTCATTCATGGGAAGTTTCAGGGATGTATAATTCATTTATAAAAATGCATAAATTATTGTAGTATTTTATAGCAGTTGTCCGTTACTTCTGGGGTAATTTATCTCCATTCATATTTCTCTCTTTGAATTATATAATTTACTTAGAACATTTGAAAATTCAATTTTTTTTCTTTCATTTCAGACCTGATGGAAGTGAAGGAGAGTGAAGAACTGAGAGAAGTGAAGGAGGAGAGAGAAGAACTGAGAGAAGTGAAGGAGGAGAGAGAAGAACTGAGAGAAGTAAAGGAGGAGAGAGAAGAACTGAGTGAAGTGAAGGAGGAGATAGAAGAACTGAGAGAAGTGAAGGAGGAGAGAGAAGAACTGAGAGAAGTGAAGGAGGAGAGTGAAGAACTGAGAGAAGTGAAGGAGGAGAGAAGAACTGAGAGAAGTGAAGGAGGAGAGAGAAGAACTGAGAGAAGTGAAGGAGGAGAGTGAAGAACTGAGAGAAGTGAAGGAGGAGAGAGAAGAACTGAGAGAAGTAAAGGAGGAACATCATGTCAAACCTGGAGAAAAACCTTTGAGTCACTCAAAGACTAAAAAGACATATTTAAAGAAAACAAGAGCCAGAACAAGAGAGAAGCCTCAGAGAACAGAAGCTTTACATAGACATCAGAAAACTCACACTGGTGTGAAAGAGTACATGTACTTTGAGTGTGAGAAGACTTTTGCAACAGGGAACGATTTAAACATACACCAGAAGATCCACACAGGTGAAAAACCTTACAATTGTTCACACTGTGACAGGAGATTCAGTCAGTCATCATTTCTGAAAACACATGAGAAGATCCACACTGGAGAAAAACTTTACAAGTGTTCACACTGTGACAAGAGATTCAGTCAGTCATCAAATCTGAAAAGACATGAGAAGATCCACACTGGAGAAAAACCTTACAAGTGTTCACGCTGTGACAAGAGATTCAGTCTGTCAGCAAATCTGAAAACGCATGAGAAGATCCACACTGGAGAAAAACCTTACAAGTGTTCACACTGTGACAAGAGATTCAGTCAGTCAGCAAATCTGAAAACACATGAGAGGATCCACACTGGAGAAAATCCTTACAAGTGTTCACACTGTGACAAGAGATTCAGTCATGCAACAAATCTGAAAACACATGAGATTATCCACACTGGAGAAAATCCTTACAAGTGTTCACTGTGTGACAAGAGATTCAGTCTGTCATCAGCTCTGAAAAGACATGAGAGGATCCACACTGGAGAAAAACCTTACAAGTGTTCGCATTGTGACAAGAGATTCAGTGATTTATCAGCTCTGAAACCACATGAGAGGATTCACACTGGAGAAAAACCTTACAAGTGTTCACACTGTGACAAGAGATTCAGTCTGTCATCAGCTCTGAAAAGACATGAGAGGATCCACACTGGAGAAAAACCTTACAAGTGTTTACACTGCGACAAGAGATTCAGTGATTTGTCAGCTCTGAAACCACATGAGAGGATCCACACTGGAGAAAAACCTTACAAGTGTTCACACTGCGACAAGAGATTCAGTCGATCAATACATCTAAAAGCACATGAGAGGATCCACACTGGAGAAAAACCTTACAAGTGTTCACACTGTGACAAGGTATGTTGTCCATCATCTGAAAACACATGGTGATTGAATGGAGAAACAAACCTTGGGAGAACCCAGGGTCAGTCGGGGCCAGTTCTCCTCTGGCCAACGAAGGAACAGTTGTGTGATTCAGGAAGCATTACAAAACAAATTGGATCGAAACATTAAGAGAATTGTCCATTTTCATCTGTTTGGAAGTCAAAGTAATCACGCCGGTTTGGAGAGGAGATGTTGAGGATCAGTGCCGATGGCTGTCGTGTCTGAGGCCGGCACTTAAGTATGAGTCGGGATGGGTCCAGATGCAGGTCCACCATAGAGGATCCCTCAGGATAAACTGAGAAACTGATATTAGCGTAGACGCCATCCTTCTTTTGATGTACCAAGTACATCAGGATTTACGGGACGTGTTCCCGGTTCCGGCTGATCTAAACTATGCAGCCTAATTTGAATTTAGGAAGTCTATAGTGTGTTGTGTATGCTAGGACAAAGAGATGTGTTTTTAGTCTAGATTTGAACTGACAAGAGTGTGTCTGCTTCCCGGACAGTGTTAGGAAGATTGTTCCAGAGTTTTGGTGCTAAATCTACCACCACCAGTCGATTTCGATATTCTAGGTATTATCAACTGGCCAGAGTTTTGAGATCGCAATAGACGTGAAGGACTATAATGCATTAAGAGCTTGCTCAAGTACTGCGGAGCTAAACCATTTAGTGCTTTATAAGTAATCAGCAATATTTTCAAATGTATACGATGTTTAATAGGCAGCCAATGCAGGGTTGACAGAACCGGGCTAATATGGTCATACTTTCTGGTTCTGGTAAGAACTGGAGCGGCTGCGTTTTGGACTATCTGAAGTGTGTTTATTAAGCATGCAGGACAACCACCCAGTAGAGCATTACAATAATCTAGCCTTGATGTCATGAACGCATGAACTCACTGTTCCGCAGTTCTGTCAATTGAAAACATATGGCGTTAATCTGGATATATTTTTAAGATGGAAAAATGTGGTTCTACAGATACTAGACACATGACTTAAAAATTAGAGGTCAGTCATCGAAGAGCACACCTAGGTTCCTTGGATCTTTACTGATGACAAAGACTTAACAGAGCCGCCATCAAGTGTCAGACAGTCAGGGCCGGTGCCACAAGGGGGCATTGCCACCTCAGATCTGATTTGTGCCCCCTCAGTTTCATTTTTATATTCATGGTTACTTTTGAGCGGTACGGTCCCAAATGGGATGTAATGTTCAGTGGCATGAGATCACTACCAGATTCGCACGTTGGTTGGCACTGAGCCAGAGACAAACGAGCTCAGCGCTGTCATATCAAAACTATGCAGTGTTTTCAACCTCATAATGTTTATTTTAGGTTTCAGACATTGAAATGCACATAAGCACTAGTAAAACAATACATTTAGAGTTTGTAAAATACACACGGATGTCTGTGGAAGCAGCAATAACAATCTATTCAAATATAATTTGCCAACGTGTGTTATTCATATCAGACAAACATAGTGGAAGTGACTAAAGTAGTTCGGGAGAAACTGATGATGACTGACAGGACTCTCTGAACTGTGGCGCAAATAAACATGGTGACACCCTTCTCACGTTATAGATCAAGATCAAGATTATTTATAAGGTTTTAAATGACCAAATACACTCACTTACACATTTTTGACAATTGGAATATCAGATAGTTGATGACATGGTAAGTAAGTTTGTGAATATTTTGAATATAAAAGGAAAAAAGCGAATAAAGCGATACACATCATTAACAAGCAGGATCACTGAAGGAGAAAACCGTCAATTTTAAGTCACCGTTATGGTGATCAGTGTTTGGTTTAGTTGGGCTCTTGACCCTTTAATCATTAACTTTAGATTTAGTTTGGCTGCTGTATGTGAGTTATAACAGCCAGATGAACAAATAGAAAAGGTGATCTGATGGTGTTGGTTGTGTTTTAACATAATCATTAATTGACCTGAATCGCTGAACTCTCAGAGCATAAATTCTGAGTTAAATTTACCTTATGGATTTTAGCAGCACGGTCATTTTAGAACATACCATTTTTAGCCTTTTCAATGAAATCCATACGATCAAATAAAAAAAAATCCAAAAAATATTTTATGTAGGCACACACAGACATCAAGAATTAGCGTATTAATCTCAGCAATGGTGACAAACAGATCACCTCTGAACATAAGCTCATTATTTATTCATGCAGCAATGCATGATGGGAGCCATGAATGAGTTTTGATTGGTGGCACCCAGAATGCACTGCAACATGCTTTATAATTGTCACCATTGTTGAGATTTACAGGCAAATTGTTGATTTGTCATTGGTGTAAAAAAATGTAAAGAAAAGTAAAAAAATTGTGTAGGAGAAACTTTTAAAAATTATATATGAATACATTGTAGACGTTCAAAATATTATGCTGTACAAGATCGTTGTTATAATTAATAAAGTACACCTAACTCATAATTAGGCTCCATATGAGTTCAGGTCAGATAATTGTGAAATACTGATTATGTTAATACACAACCATCACCATCGGATCACCTTTTCTATTTGTTCATCTGGCTGTTATAACCAAGCGGCAACCTCCCCGTCTCTCTCTTGAAGCCAATACGGAAGTGAATTAAACTGCAATTATCGAGTGGCCGCTTGAGGCAGGCTGCAGAAGCGAGTCAAATCTGTATCTCCCCCATGTTAAAATGCCCAACTTTACAGCAGAAAAAAACATGTTTACAGCCTTGAGCAAAAAGTGTCTTTGGTCTATAGAGCTCATTTTTCCCTTCATGACAACTGTGAGGGGGGTGATGAGTTTTTACAACTCATCTGTTTAAATTATATTTAAGCCTTAAAGTTCTGCATAATTAAGGGCGTGGCCACTTGAGTGACAGGTGCCGCTGCTCACTGCTAGTCGTTTGTCTGCTGTCTGTTAGCGTCACCAGCTGTGTTTGTGCTTTTCCGGGATTATTTCATTCAATTTAATACATGTATTATTATACCTTCGCCCGTGCACGCCGTTGGATTCTGTCGTGTTGAGTATGGAGAGTCGACCAGCGCTGTGTTTCCAGCTGTTTCCCTCGCATGCACTAATGGATGTTTCAGTGCGTTCGTTCCATCCAAGCAATAGATGCACACCCTAATGAGTGCGGATTTCTAGTTCATTTACTTGGAAGTTCTGAGGTAATATCTTTGGTTTGACCCATCTGAGAAACTGAGAGGCGGCCACAATCTGATTGTAAAATGGACTGAATTAAAGCTCTTTACGAACTTAGACGTGATGCCGACTGACATACTGTATGTGCTTTCCTTGCAATCACTGCAATATTGTAAGTTACTAATACATTTTAACTAGCAGAATAATAATGCATCACGATGCGCATAGTTGACTGCTTGAATGTTGTGAGAACAGTTGTGAGAATAGTTGATGACATGGTAAGTAAGTTTGTGAATATTTTGAATATAAAAGGAAAAACGAATAAAAGCGATACACATCATTAACAAGCAGGATCACTGAAGGAGAAAACCGTGAATTTTTAAGTCACCATTATGGTGATCAGTGTTTGGTTTAGTTGGGCTCTTGACCCTTTAAATCATTAACTTTAGATTTTGTTTGGCTGCTGTACATGAGTTATAACAGCCAGATGAACAAATAGAAAAGGTGATCTGATGGTGATGGTTGTGTTTTAACATAATCATTAATTGACCTGAATCGCTGAACCTCAGAGCATAAATTCTGAGTTAAATTTACCTTATGGATTTTAGCAGCACGGTCATTTTAGAACATACCATTTTTAGCCTTTTCAATGAAATCCATACGATCAAATGAAAAAAAATCCAAAAAATATTTTATGCAGGCACACACAGACATCAAGAATTAGCTTATTAATCTCAGCAATGGTGACAAACAGATCACCTCTGAACATAAGCTCATTATTTATTCATGCAGCAATGCATGATGGGAGCCATGAATGAGTTTTGATTGGTGGCAACCAGAATGCACTGCAACATGCTTTATAATTGTCACCATTGTTGAGATTTACAGGCAAATTGTTGATTTGTCATTGGTGTCAAAAAATGTAAAGAAAAGTAAAAAAATTGTGTAGGAGAAACTTTTAAAAATTATATTGAATACATTGTAGACGTTCAAAATATTATGCTGTACAAGATCGTTGTTATAATTAATAAAGTACACCTAACTCATAATTAGGCTCCATATGAGTTCAGGTCAGATAATTGTGAAATACTGATTATGTTAATACACAACCATCACCATCGGATCACCTTTTCTATTTGTTCATCTGGCTGTTATAACCAAGCGGCAACCTCCCCGTCTCTCTCTTGAAGCCAATACGGAAGTGAATTAAACTGCAATTATCGAGTGGCCGCTTGAGGCAGGCTGCAGAAGCGAGTCAAATCTGTATCTCCCCCATGTTAAAATGCCCAACTTTACAGCAGAAAAAAACATGTTTACAGCCTTGAGCAAAAAGTGTCTTTGGTCTATAGAGCTCATTTTTCCCTTCATGACAACTGTGAGGGGGGTGATGAGTTTTTTACAACTCATCTGTTTAAATTCTATTTAAGCCTTAAAGTTCTGCATAATTAAGGGCGTGGCCACTTGAGTGACAGGTGCCGCTGCTCACTGCTAGTCGTTTGTCTGCTGTCTGTTAGCGTCACCTCAGCTGTGTTTGTGCTTTTTCCGGGATTATTTCATTCAATTTAATACATGTATTATTATACCTTCGCCCGTGCACGCCGTTGGATTCTGTCGTGTTGAGTATGGAGAGATCGACCAGCGCTGTGTTTCCAGCTGTTTCCCTCGCATGCACTAATGGATGTTTCAGTGCGTTCGTTCCATCCAAGCAATAGATGCACACCCTAATGAGTGCGGATTTCTAGTTCATTTACTTGAAGTTCTGAGGTAATATCTTTGGTTTGACCCATCTGAGAAACTGAGAGGCGGCCACAATCTGATTGTAAAATGGACTGAATTAAAGCTCTTTACGAACTTGACGTGATGCCGACTGACATACTGTATGTGCTTTCCTTGAATCACTGCAATATTGTAAGTTACTAATACATTTTTAACTAGCAGAATAATAATGCATCACGATGCACATAGTTGACTGCTTGAATGTTGTGAGAAATGTGTGTGATCTGTGTTATGTACTGTTGTATACATGCTCCTTTGCCACTTGTGAGATTAATAAAGTTGATAAAAGAGTAAAGTAAATAGTCTTACTTTTAGTTACGTCTTAACTATTATAATATTTCGAAGGGCAAAAACATGAACTTGAACCATTGGCTTTACTTTTTCAATCAGCTGTCAATTCAGCGCAAGGGCAGTAGGCTAGCATTAAGCATTAGCACCTCAGCTCCACCCGCGTCTCGCCTCTTTGCCCATTTTAATTTATCCGGTAGTGACGAGAGATGACGCACTGCCAAGATGGCGACGGTTGGCCCCGCCCACTTTAGGCCTCAAAAACGCTCTTCAGAAACCTATGGGTGACGTCACGGACACTACGTCCATATTTTTTTACAGTCTATGGTTATAACTCATGTACAGCAGCCAAACAAAATCTAAAGTTAATGAATTAAGGGTCAAGAGCCCAGCTGAACCAAACACTGATCACCATAATGGTGACTTAAATTCTGCTTGTTAACATCAGGTGTCTTCAATAATGCTCAATCATCACTCAATTATTCACTTAATTATCTCATTAACTTTAACACTGCTTCAGTGTTCATTTAACACTCTGCTCAGAGTTTATATAATTCACAGTTTTAAGTGTTAATTTAACACTGGGGATTTTGCTGTGTATCCACCATAAAAGCAAAGAACAATTACAGTCCAGGGCTACAATTATCAAATATATTGTGAGCCCAAGTCGATCATAGAGAATATTAATGCCAATTGTTTCACACTCTACTGAGGTGAACTACAAATCTACAGTCTTCTACAAATTCTGCAAATGTGCAAATATATATATAAATCAACCAAATGGCATTGCAGTAAACAAAGTATGTACAACCGAAAGCATCAGTTATGTAAGTAGAAAAACTTTGCTTGACAAAATATAAAGCAATGCTAATAATTATAATATTTTAGACATGACTTTAAGCATTAAAATCAATCAAAACGTGACACAGCCCTTTGATTTTTGATTCTTCTTCTTTGTCTGCTTTTTGTCCTCTTTCAAGCCTTCATACCATTCTTTCAGTAGATCATGTTGATCATGTTGCTCTTCCAGCCTATTCTTGAAATCCCCAAACCCGCTGCTCTTTTCTGTCTCTAAACTCATTAAATTCTTCTGCTTTTATCCTAGCCTCTTCTTCATATTGCATCTTAATCCTCTTCATTTCATCTTCTTGATTCCTTTTCATTGTTTCTTGTTCTGTTTTCTCTCTCTGGAGGTATTTCCTTCTTTTCTCTGTTAGTTCTTTCTCTCTCCTCTCTTTTTCTTTATTTCGAATCTGCATTTTAATTTTTTCCTCATCTGCTCTCTGTTTTTCTTTTTCTAGTCGCTGCGTCATGTTTTTCATTTCCATCTCATATTTTGCTTGTAATATCTGTCTCTGGGTCTCAATTTCTCTCTCTCTCTCTTTCAGTATTTCCTCCATCCTCTTTTTAATGGACATCTCTGCCTCCTCAAACATGCTGTTAGTGAAGTATCGACCCTTATTAGTGTTTTTCACTTCTTCCATCATTTTTAACAACCGAATCACTTGAGTTGTGTCTCTTTTTCTCTGTTGTTGAAATCCAGGAATCTGTTTCCACATTCTGTGATCAGTTTCTTGAGTTCTCCAGACTTACTTCTCTTCATATAATCTTCTATGGACTCATTCTCAAGATCGTCTCCTCTAGTGAACAGGACGATGCTGAACTGAGCAGCTTCATGACCAAAGATCTGTTTTATCAGATCCACAGTGTCTAATTCTTCCTTTGTGAATCTTCCCAGACTCAACACAATGATGAACACATGAGGTCCAGGTGACGACAGTGAAATACATTTCACGATTTCTTCCGTCACTTGATCATTTGTCAGTGTCGTGTCAGAAGAGTCCTGGAGTATCGACAACAGCGACTGATCGACCATCAACTTCACCAAGTCTCTTTGTACACACAGTCGTCACTGAATCTGAGCTCATTTGGCTGTGAAACTCATTTCTTCCCAGAATAGTGTTTCCTGTTGCAGCTCTTTCCACTTCCTGTTCTCCCCGATCAGCACAATCCTCAGACACTCCTGATCATCTGATTCACCTTCAGCACCTGAAATCACATTGGTGGGAAAAAAAACAGACTAACTGAAAACAAGTGCAAATGTTTATAAGACTGCAGAAGTTGCGGTTCAGTTATTCAGACGACAAAAGCAGTTGATAAAACTGGTCATTTAATGATTCGTTAATGATCGGAAACAAACATTTTAATTAGTGTTAGAAATACAGAACCTTTTCTTTCAACATAAATTCACACTTTCTGTTCTGTTTAAAAAAAAATGAAACTATCCAGGTGCTCATAATATTACAAGTTCTGGTCAAATTGTAAGGCAGTACAGGTATTGGCATACATTTAATAATACAGTAGTTAAAAAAACTTAGGGAGTCATAAAGATGTTGGAAAATAGTCATGCACAACTGAAATGGGTGTGCTAAGTATACTTCAAGTTAATTTTATTAAGGATACTTAAATAAGGTTCAAGTGTATTTTCAAGTATATTTTATGTAGGAAGTATACTAATATCAGTGTAGACTTATACTTGTAAGTGTACAGTTTCAATGCTACTTGGGACTAAATTTAGAAAGTATACTTTTAAGGATACTTTAAGTGTAACTTTTGAGTACGGTATACTGAGAGTTTACTAGTCAAATACTTTTTGTTTTATGAAAGTACACTTTGATATACATACTGTCAGTTGACTGCTAGTTTCGTAGTTTTATACAGCTAGTATACTTGTAAGTTTTCTTTATAAATTGATAATTTTAAACAATAGAAGTTTATAAGACGGTGTCACGGAACACACTGGAAAGAGAGATCCAAATGCAATGACTTTGTTGGGTTATCCAGACTCACGAACTAGTTCAGGCAGAGATCAAAAACCAGGCAAACAGTCCAAAACACAAGACAGAACGAGAACAACCAAAGTGTGGTGACTATAAACAACGACTCGAGTGCCAAACACTAAGACCGACAGGGTATAAAAACAGACACAAACGATCTAGACAAGGAACAGCTGGGACAAATGATGACATGGAACAGCTGAGTGCAACAAGTGAATAAGTGCGGATGGGGATTATGGGGAATGCAGTTCCTTATGAGAATGACACTGTGAGGAAGGTGACCTCTAGTGGACACCCAGTGAAAACACAACCACAACCCCCCCCACCCCCTCTACGAGAGTGGCTACCAGACGCTCCACAACAGGAAACAACACTCGAAAAAATAAGTCCAGGAGGGAGGTAGAGCTGTGGGGAATCAGGGGGAGGGCTAGGATCATGGGAGGAAAAGGAACCAGGGGATGACAGTTCATCGGATTCTGGCGGGTCCGACCCTTCAGGTGGCCAGGGTGGAGCAGGTAGTCCATCTGGCGGTTTGGGCAGAAACGACCCTTCAGGTGGCCAGGGCAGGTAGTCTCTCGGGCAGCCAGGGCGGAGGAGCGTCCCCCGAGCGACCACGTGTATACGACCCATCAGGGCAGCCACGGCGGGGACAACCCTTCAGGTGGTCACGGTGGTGAAGGCCCTTAGCTTAGGCACAGGAACAGACACCGACTCAGGCTCAAGCTCAGGGAACAGCAGACACCGGCTCCGGCTCAGGAACACAGGGCGAGCAGCTTGGGCGGGGCCGGCAGGGTAAGCAGCTTGGGCGGGGTCAGCAGAGCAGGGCGACTGGGCGGCGCGTCAGGGATGGCAGTCACCTCCGGGATGGTCTCTGGATTAGGAGCCACCGGACAAGTCATTGAGAAGGCCTTTCTCCTCCTCCGTCTCCGGACCACCGAACTCGGGACTGCGGACCCGGAACCACCGGAAGTAGGACCACCAGAACAGGAATAACCGAACACGACCACCAGAACAGGGACTGCCGGACTCATGGCGGCGTCTGCATGGTGAGGCTCCTATACATCCCACTGAATGCTCAAGGTATCTGATAAAACTCCAAAAGTCCAAGACTTCCCAGACCCTTCATTTCCCACCCCGGCTATAGGTCATCAAGACAGGTATCAAAAATATATTTTAATGCTGCCTCATTGTATCCCATTCCCCTCGAGAGCGTCCAGAAATGACTGAGCTATGCAACCCACCGGCAGGCCCTGCTGACAAAAGCTCATCAAATTTTGGACACGCCCCATCCTCTCTTTCTCCTCTCTTCCTCTCTTTCTCCTACCTCCGCCCTATGGTAGGGGGGAGGATGTGGAACCCCATCATGCTGGATCTCTTAGTGAAGGAGTCCTTCTGTCACAGGGACACACACTGGAGAGAGAGAGATCCAAATGCAATGACTTTATTGGGTAATCCGTACTCACAAACTAATTCAGGCAGAGGTCAAAGTCCAGGAAAACCGTCCAAAACAAGAAACAAAACACAAGGTAGACAGAACAAGAACAACCGGAAGTGTGGTGACTATAAACAAAGGACTCCATACCAAACACTAAGGCTATGTTTACATGGAAACGATTCTGACGAGAAAACGCAAAAGTGGCGTTACGTTATCAGTTTTTATTCTGCGTTTAGACAAGCGTTTTGGGTGGGAAATCCCGTGCAGATGATGACGCAGAGTGTGTGAAATTCAATGACGTATGCACTCCAGGCGGCTAAGAGTGCATAGCTACAGCAACACCAAGTCCGCACGCCTGCGTACAACCTTCACTGTCAAGCAGACCTTTGCGTTTTTACTGTTTACACGGGAACGCGGCGGTGAAGCGTTTTAAAGATTTCTACTCTGGAGGGTGGTTTCACATTTTTTGCGTTTTAGCCTTCAAAAACGACGTCGGCGTGTAAACGAAAGGCACATCCAATACAATATTTTTACGTGCTCACCCGGAGCGTTCTCGTGTAAACAGGGCCTAAGACCGACAGAGTATAAACACAGACACGAACGATCTAGACAAGGAACAGCTGGGACAAATGATGACATGGAACAGCTGAGTGCAATGAACAAGTGAATAAGTGCAGATGAGGATTATGGGGAATGCAGTTCCTTATGAGAATGACACCGTGGGGGAAGGTGACCTCTAGTGGACACCCAGTGAAAACACAACCAGACACTGTGACAGACAGTGTGTAAAACTATGTAGGCTACTCAATCAAAAGAGAAAAAACACCTACAAGCCAAGTATATACTTAAAATACTAAATTAAGTACTACTTTTGGAGACTTGAACTCAAAAGATTGAGTTCAAGTATACAGTGTTGCCACTGACAGTGAACACATTTAAAGGGTTAGTTCACCCAAAAATGAAAATTAAGTAATTAATTACTCACCCCCATGCTGTACCAACCCCGTAAGACCTTCGTTCATCTTCGGAACACAAATGAAGATATTTTTTATTAAATTTGAGAGTTGGATCACTGCTACATAGCCTGCCTAAGGGACTGGCTCTTGACGGCCCAGAAAGTCGATGAAGAAAATGTTTAAATATTCCATGTGACTACAGTGGCTCAACTATAAGTTTATCAAGCGACGAGAATATGTTTAGTGCGAAAAGACAAACAAAAATAACGACTTTATTCGACTATTCCTTTTCTTCCTTGTTGGCCTGAAACGAGACTTTAAGGATTTCCACGACGCATGCGCGAGAATTGCGATCTCCTTCTACTACTTCAGTTCAGTTCTCACGCATGCGTCGCGGAAATCTCTTAAAGTCTCGTTTCAGGCCAACAAGGAAGAAAAGGAATAGTCGAATAAAGTCGTTATTTTTGTTTGTCTTTTCGCACAAAAAACTATTCTCATCGCTTGAAAAACTTATAGTTGAGCCACTGTAGTCACATGGAATATTTAAACATTTTCTTCATTGACTTTCTGGGCCGTCAAGAGTCAGTCCCTTAGGCAGCCTATGTGGTAGTGATACTGCTCTCAAATTTAATCAAAAATATCTTTATTTGTGTTCCGAAGATGAACGAAGGTCTTACGGGTTAGTACAGCATGGTGGTGAGTAATTAATGACTTAATTTTCATTTTTTGGTGAACTAACCCTTTAACAGCTTGAATGCATGATCTAATTAATTAAATTAAGACACTCAGCTTTATTTGCCATTTGACTACTTCATGCCATTTATGAATTACTTGTCATGTGATCAGAAACTGTCATGACCAAAATGACTAGCAAGACAATTAATTTAAAGCTTCATGACTGAACTTAATCATACAATCACATACAGTAAGAACACCTTATTTTTTTGTATGAATACTACACACTTACCCATTATCTGAAACTCTGAAATGTTATTCTCCATTCTCTTTAGTTCTTTTTTATAATTTTCTTCTGTCTCACATCTGACTCTGTTCTCTTGAGCTTTCATGTACATCTGAAGTGAATATGGTTCAATCTTCATATCCTCTATATAATCCAGTAGTTCTGGGATCGGTCTCGAGTTTGCAGGTTCATTTAACCCCATCACACTGTACTGACCTCCACATAGACCGATTAACCTCTGAAATTCTGGGCTGGATATTGACTAAATCTGTCACTCTTTCGTCAACAAGGAGCTCTGTAGTGAACAGCACCATGAAATGGTCTCTGGAGTCAAATATCTTCTGGATTTTCTCAATTTCAGCTTTGTCTTCGTTATCAAGTGGACCAACAGGAATAATGAGGAGGAAAACATGAACTCCAGGATCACAGAGAGACACACAGCGGAGAGTCTGACGCCTTACTTCATCCTCTGATAACCAATTGAGAGCTGGAAGCTTCACCAGAGTAATCTGACGTCCATGAAGTTTCTCTTCCATCACACACGTTGATCTAAACTCTCTTTGATGTGTTGAGGAAAGTGTTTTTTCTTCTTGAAACATTTTGATACGCTATTCAGAGCCGCATCACTTCCACACAACATCAGGTTCAGATCTGGTTTTCTACATGACTGTAATGACACTGAAAAACATGTTTGGAAAAATTAGTCAATTTAGAATTGGTACATAAAAAAGTATGTGTTCTACTGGAAAATATAACTACATATGTTGAAATACATATTTAGCTATGTGAAAGCAGGTAAATGTACTTCAGTTTGTTAATTGTTAATTTTTATATTTAAGGGAATAATAACTTAAATGCAGGTCTGTTCCTGACACAAATCTAGGTGTCATGTGTTGCTTCGGAACGGAAAAGGGATTAAATCAAAATATGTTTTATTTAAACATTGAGAGAACTCAAACTGAGGGCTTCAATACACAGAACAAACAAAGGAAACTGGGAGGCACATAGTGGAATCAGAAACGAGGAAAATACATTTAAATAATACAAATAAATTTTTGACAATAAATAAGAAGCAGGAACAACTAGGTCAAACTAAAAAGGCAAACAGGAACATAAAAAGAATGTACATGTTACAGTAGGATGGGTTTTTTTTCGGGGGGGGGGGGGGTAGTTTAGCCAAATCAAATGCAATTATGCATACATCTTTTGTTATACTTAATTGGTTTACTTACTTGTAGGTCGATCACCACTTTCACTCCCTCTCTTCCTACTTATTCCTGCAACAAAAAATAGGGGCATTATGAAACAATGAAAATGCCTACGCAGAGCAGTTTCTAGGTGGTCGCCACCAGCTGCAGGAAGCACTAGTGACTACCCGACAACCCTGTTAACACATTAACAGGTTAACACACTTTACATTTATATATAATAGAAATATAATAATATTATAACTCTAGATAGTGTGTGTGTGTATATATATATATATATATATATATATATATATATATATATATATATATATATATATATATATTAGTGCTGTCAAACGATTAAAATATTTAATCGCGATTAATCACATTAATGTCATAGTTAACTCGCGATTAATCGCACATATTTATCTGTTCTAAATGTCTCTTGATTTCTTCTTATTACATTATTATTTTTCTCATTTTAATGCTCTTATCAACATGGAAAAGTGGATTGGCTTGTTTAGTGCAAATGTTTTTATTATTATTATTATTATTATTTGAAAATAACATTGGAATAGTGTTCAATTTCACACTAACATAAATAATCTCTCACACAATGTAACACTGTCTATCAATAAAAGAGTGAAAGAAATACTGACGAGGTCCTTATATTGACGAGGGGTGGAGAATTCGCATCATCTGTGTGTGTGTGTTTGCTTGGCCATCATCAGACCGGACGTGCTGCGATGATGATAGCTCAGTTCACAACGACAAAACACACAGATCACTTGGTCTTGTCAATGGGACAATTTGGCGACTTTTTAAAAGTAAACTTTCCATTCAGAATCTTAGGGCATCCATTTCGGCGTCTCGCGCTCGTCATCCACTCAAAACGTAACGTTACTATTTGGCCGGCTCGGCAAGCCGAAACGAGTGTGTGTGGCACAAACCGTCCTCGCGCTGCGATCTGAAACCCATTCATTTCAATGGCTTGCGCTGCGCGAGGACGTTTTGTTGCTTCTTCAACCAAAGCGCAAGCGGATCTAGCTAGACCGGAAACAAAACAACAGGCACGCCGCACACACTTGTTTGGGCTTGCGAGCCGGCTTTGAGTGGATGACGAGCGCGAGACGCCGAAATGGATCAGGGACGCATGCCGCGTCCTGTTGCAAAAGCATGTGAATAAACTACAAAGTTTGCTAGGACAAAAAGACCGTTAATCGCGCGATAAAAAAATTAACGCCGTTAAAATGGGTTTGCGTTAGCGCCGTTAATAACGCGTTAAACTGACAGCTCTAATATATATATATATATATATATATATATATATATATATATATATATATATATATATATATATATATATACAGTATATATATATATGATGTGGTATTTATTAAAAAATGTGGAACGCAAATGAATCTAATCAAATCCATCAATTTCATCTGTATAATATCTTGTTTGAAACTGAATTTAATGCTTAAACATGTATAAGAATATAAGTACTTATTGGGTAATAAATAAACTGTTTAAAAATATGTTTTAGCAAATTCATTTGGTGCCACTTGATTCTAGTCCTAAGATATTACTTAGGATTACTGTTTTTTTTTTCACTCATTCTTAAAACGTTACACATTGAAGTTTGAAAATGGTCATTCATTCCTGAGGTTTTATATTAAATATTCACCTACTTCAAGGTATATATAAAAGACAATTTGCAAACAACAAGAAACACCAGAAAACACCAGAACACACAATAAAAGCCATACGTGCGACACAACATGCCTACAAACACAAATCCACAAGAATTGAGTGGCAGCTCTCACTTCAAATTTGAGTAAATTAATCAGCATTTAATTAATGTCAGTGCTTTGCCTTTGATGTTTCTTAAAGCATATTAAATAATTTATTTTAATTTCTTTAATTCTTTTATTTCCTGGTTTGCGGAACAGTGTAATCTACAATCATAAAAAAAACACACCCGAGGTAACTTGAAATTGTTGCCTATAGTGGAATTTAACCAAGACAAATTGGGAAATGTATGACAAGAATTTAAACAAAACAAAACAGGAAATTAATGACAAACTAGCATTTTTAATGTTTTGTAGAACTCTTACCTTTATAGTCCGCCATTTCAGGTGTCCACCGAAGCACCTACGACTAAAACACCTGGAACTTTGAACTCTGAAACACCTGGAACTTTGAACTCTGATACACATAAAGATAAACATCCACCTGTGGCAACACTGAATAAGGGCACATTTCTCTTTCATTTTAGCTGAATACCACAGACACATTCTCCCTGAACTGTTTATCCAATTATGACATAACTATTTACTGAAATGTCTTGCAATGCATTTCTCAAAAGACAAACAAAACTACAAACACAAATGTGAAATGTTAATAATAATAATAATAATAATTATTATTATTATTATTATTATTATCATTATTAGTATTATATATTATTAGCAAATCATTTATATAATAAAAAATAAAAAAACTGAATAATTTAAGTTTTGAAAAAGAAAGTTTATTATTTGGCAGCTGCTATACTGGCACTAAGAGCATCAATCAATCAATCAATCAATCAATCAACTCAATCAATCAATCAAATTTTATTTGTATAGCGCCTTACAACAACCAAAAGGTGCACAAGGCACTTTCCAATAAAAGCATCAATAGACAACAGAAAAAAGGGGAAGAACAAAACAAAACAAAAAAATCAGACAGAGTTGGAGATTACATGTTAAAAGCTTGTCTGAACAGGAATGTTTTCAATTGTGATTTAAAAGCACCCAACACGGTGATGCTTTGCAGGAATGAAGGTAAAGCTGTCTCCACAGTTTAGGGCCCTGGACAGCAAATGACTGGCCTCTAAACTTATTGTATTTAAATTTGGGAATGACCAGAGAGGTGTGTTCAGATGAGCGCAAAGTTCTGGGTGGTTAATAGACAGTTACTAAATCGGCGAGGTAAACTGGGGCTGAGACCATTGATGGCCTTGAACACGAAAGTAGGATCTTGCACTCCACCCTGAAACCGTATCGGGAGCCAGTGGAGCGAGCGGAGGACGGGGGTGATGTGCGAGCGTTTGGAAGTGTTGGTGAGGAGACGTGCTGCCGGTGTTTTGAACCAGTTGAAGCAGATTAAGAGATGTTTGATTAAGTCCAGTGTAGAGGGCATTACAGTAGTCTATCCTCGAGCTGATAAAGGCATGACTGTTTTCCAAGTCAGCTTGGGACAATATCAAAGAAAAAAACTCCATTGTTAAATTAAAGGGGTGATGAACTGAGAAATCAAGTTTCAGAACTGAAAACGTCCTTGTTAGTCCAATAAAAGCTTTTATTGACACCAGCCTCAAAAAACGACTCGTTTTTAAAAGTGGGAAATAATGAGTCAGAGTTGTTAAAACACCACCCCCGCAGAAGAAGATCAACGCCTGCTTCGGCTGGTTTCTAGCCCCGCCCACCGATTCGCGCATTAGCTAAATATAAGTAGATGCCTACCTCGTGATGACAAACCGGATCGAGCTACTGAGCAATACAGAATATTGTGCAGTGCCTGGTTGTGGAAGACAGTCGCTGCATAAGCTTCCTCTGATTGCAATAGGACTGCATGGATAAACTTTATTTTTAATGACGTTCCAGCTGATGAGGGTAAAACATCTTCGTCTGTTCGCTTCATTTCACTGAGGATTGTTTTTTTAAACAAGAATGGATTTGCAGACCGAATAAGAGTAAAGAACGTTGCTGTGCCGTCTTTTCGAACATGTATGGGCGAATCCGGATTGCCATTTGACAACATTGGACGTTTTCCCCACGTGCACCGACGGTGAGTTAAACTCATTATAATATGCAAAACTGTTATCCACTCACAGCAGTGGGCGTTTATTTCCAAGTCTTCAGTGCGACACGCCCATAAAAACCGACCGTTTTTCAGGTAGGCTCGTACAAAATAGCCTACTTATTCATTTTGATGTTTTTGAATGCAAAAACCAAGCGAACGTCATAAATTGACCTCAGACAAAAATATAATAAAATTTAAAAAGCCAGTTCATGACCCCTTTAACTCTCCTGGGAGTTTATTTTGACTGCTGGTTATTGATGTCAGTGTGTCTGAATAAAATACAATTTTAAAGTCTTCTGATCGGAACAATTTTTAAGTAATATTTTGGGTTATGTTTTTAATTGTTGAAAACTATTCATTGCAGAATTATAGTCTGCTTTACTCAAGGTAGACGTAACTCTCTTAATGAGATTTGTGATTCAGATCAAATTATGATTATGTTAACCACAACCAAAACCATCTCGATCAAACTTTCTCTTTGTTCATCTGTCAGTTATAACTTAGATAAAACAGTCAAACAAAATCTAAAGTTAACAGTTTAAAGAGTTAAGAGCCAAACTAAAGCAAACACTGATCACCATAATGGTGTCCTAAAATGATATTTTCTCCTTCAGTGATTCTGCTTGTTAACATCAGGTGTCTTCAATAATGCTCAATCATCAATCAACAAACTTGGCACATCAGTTGGCTGTTTACATATATGTATCTTGAGGTCCAATAATGAGCCCTATGGGGTACATTAGTTTAGATTGTACCTTGGGGGACAAAAAATGGACTTCTACTGTACCCCTTTTTTGACAGTGTACGAATGATGAATCTGAATGTACTGCAGTTTACAGGTGCACGTTTTTATGTCACATTTCAAAGTGGGATACATTTTTTGACATGCGCATTGCGCACACTGCAGAAATATACAAAGTTATGTTGGCGCTGCGTGCTTTTGACAACTCCCTCAGGCTGGTGTGGTAAAATACACAGAGCAAGCGGCCCGGGTAATAAGTTTGGCAAACGAGATGTAAAAATTCTCTGGGTGTGGATCTTCAGCGGATGGTCTCCCTGCTCCAAACAAAGAAGCAGTACAGCAGTTTAAGGTTTGGTCCGTTCTTCTGTTATGTAACGTGGTAGTAGAAAAAGCATGAAGACGAAGGAGGATGATGATAATTGCTTTTAATGACAAAACTCAGGAACCAGGAGGAAACCACACTTTACATTAACGAGAACAGACAAGGACAGGGTACACAGGGTAATAACATTGAGGAAACACAGGGTAATAACATATCTCAAATCAGCAACAGAATCTTACAACAAAACACTAACTGTCCTATAAATATTGTTTCCCAAGTTTAAATAGCATTAAGAAATGTATTTTTCAGTCAAGATGAGCCAATGAGCATGTGCAGTCCTAAGCACTGAGTCGCAGAACCGGAGCTTCTCCTGGCAGCTGACATGACTCAATGACTTTACCAATCAGTGATTGGCTCATCTACTATAGTAGGCGGGACATATTCCAAAAAAAGTAAAAAAAAAAACAACAAAAAAAAACATTCACATTTAAATTTAAGCCCAGTGAGGCACAGTCAAATTAAGATGCATGACCAGATTGGGTTTAAAAAAGAGGAACACACAATATGTTAAATATTAATGCAATTAATACTTATTGTTTATATATATTGATAGAAGATGCTTTGCGTGCATTGTGTGCAGTTCTGAACATCAAATGACCCCAATTTTGATGAAGATTGGACAAAATCAGCTTCAGCCAATCCTCATAAATACTGTTGGCTTGAAATGCTACTGTGGTTCTAAGCGTTTGAAGTTCTACTGGATTCCAGTAATCTTCTGTAACAATACTGTTGATCTCAGAGTTAGTTATGCATGTGTAGAAATTCATTTAAAAAGAGAAGTTAGTCATTCTCAATCAGCAATCCACAGAAGTCAGTAAGTCCAAAAAACATGCATAAAAGAGCAAAGAGAGAAACAACAGGTCACAAAATCCAGTATGAGCTGAAAAGGAGTTCCACAAACCAATATGACAGAAACTAAAGAATTAAGTGCACAGACATTGCAATAGCAACTGTATTTCTTTAGCACAATTAAAGTAACACAAGTTGACCAATGTGCTTTATATAGAAAAAAGCGTCAGATCTGAGAGACAGGCCGGTGCGGGTCTACGCAGGGATTTGCACAGCAATAGCAGACGTTTAAAATCAATCCTAGTAGACTGGAAGCCAGTGCAAGGAAACCAGGATAGAAGTAATATGTCCACGTTTTTTTTAAATCCCATTAATCTAATTAGTAGCTTTTTGTAAACGAGAAATAGACTACTGAATTCTCTATATAACGCTTTACAACAGTCCAAGTCTTGATGTTATCAAAGCGTGGACATTGTAATGTACTCTTGAAAAGTTTAGATGCTTGGGTCCTGAACTCTACCCCTCATCTCATCTCGTCAGTTTTATTTTGAGCTTGATGTTTAAATTTTGCAGTGATAATCCAAAGCATAAAGTATTCAAAACCACCCAAAACTCCTCCAGACTGACTCCAGTCACGAGCTAGTTTTGCAGTATATGGCAGTTTTTCTTCAGCCTCTTTTAAAGCTCTAGCCACTTCTCTGTTGAGTTTTTCACGTAAATTCACGCTCTGCTTGTTCTCTTGTTTCATGTTTAATTTTCTCCAGCATATTTAGTTTTTCTTTCTCATGCTTTCTCTTCCAGGTATTTTATGAAGTTCTGTTGTTGATCTCCTAAAGCCTTTTCTTTTCTTTTATTCTCTTCTTTCAAACTGTTTCTGCTGTCTCCTCAGTTTTCTCTGCATCTCTTTTTTGTTGATTCTCATCTGTTTCTTTCTTGATCTCCTCTTCTTTCCTTTTAAACTCCTCCTCTCTTTTCTCAGTTCATTCTCCATCGTTTCTCTCTCTCTCTCATTTTCTCTTCTTTATTAGATCGATTTCTGCTTCATATTTCTCTGTGAGCTCTTCTCTCCTTTCTCCTGATCTCTTCTTCTTTTATCTTTCAGTATTCTCTCTTGTTCCTCTTTCGAGGTTCTTCTCCATATTGTGGAACATTTCATTGGTGTAGAAACTCCCTCCATTTGCTTTTACCAAACAATCAATCTTATCCAGCAGCTCAGAAACCTGTTTTCGAATCTTTAGTCTCGTTGTTATTGAACACATGGTATCTGTGACCAAACTGCTGGACAATGTTCTTTAAACTGTCATCAGCTTCGATAAATTCTCTGAATTGTTGTTCCTTTAAGGTCATCTCCTCTGGTGGACAGCACCATGGTGTACATTCTGGATTCATCACCAAAAGACTCCTGGATCATCTTCACTGCATCTTTCTCCTCTCTGAGTGAATCGTCCCAGTTGAATCACCAGCAGAAACACATGTGGTCCGGGTGCCGCCATTGAGACGCACTTCACAATCTCCTTACTAGTTTCAATATTATCAACGGCAGTATCAAACAGGCCTGGAGTGTCGATCACAGTGATCTGTCTTCTGTTGAACTCAGCTGTTTCTTTCTCACACTCTCGGGTCACTGAGCGTGAAATCAGTTTAGATTCAAAAGCTTTTTTTCTCAGTATTGTGTTTCCCGTTGCACTCTTCCCAACACCCGTCTTTCCCAGCACCACAATCCTCAGATCATCATGTATTACACCTGCAAAAAGCAAGATAATGACACTTATTACAAATACATTTTGGCTGCTGTATGTGAGTTATAACAGCCAGATATACAAATAGAAAAGGTGATCTGATGGTGTTGGTTGTGTTTCAACACAATCATTATTGACCTGAATCGCTGAACTCATCAGAGAGTTAAATTCTGAGTTAAATTTACCTTAAGGATTTTAGCAGCACGGTCATTTTAGGACATACCATTTTTAGCCTTTTCAATGAAAAACAATCCAAAAAAATCCAAAAAATATTTCATATAGGCACACACATACATCAAGAATTAACATACTAATCTCAGTGATGGTGACAAACAGATCACCTCTGAACGTAAGATCATTATTTATTCATGCTGCAATGCATGATGGAAGCCATGAATGACTTTTGATTGGTGGCACCTAGAATGCTATGTAACATACTTTATAATTGTTACCATTGTTGATATTCACCGGCTAATTATTGATGTCTGTGTGTCTTAAAATTGTAGAAAAGTAAAAAAAATGAATAAGAAAAGCTTTTAAGAAATTATTTTAAATACATTGTAGACGTTAAAAATTATATGCTGTACAAGGTCACTGTTGCTATAATTAATAAAGTAAACCTAACTCAGAAATTATGCTCTATGTAAATTCAGTAATTCAGGTCAAATGATTGATTATGCTAAATCACAACCATCACATTACTTTTCTATTTGTTCATCTGGCTGTTATAACTCATGTACTGCAGCCAAAAAAATCTAAAGTTAATGAATTGAGGGTCAAGAGCCCAACTAAACCAAACACTGATCACCATAATGGTGACTTAAAATTTCTGTTTTTCTCCTTCAGTGATTCTGCTTGTTAACATCAGGTGTCTTCAATAATGCTCAACCATCACTCAATTATTCACATAATTATCTCATTAACTTTAACACTGATTCAGTGTTCATTTAAACTACTCTGCTCAGAGATTATATAATTCACATTTTAAAGTGTTAATTTAACACTTGGGATTTTGCAGTGTGAAATTCACTGTGCATTATTAAGAAAAAAAAATCACAGAAATTATTAAACTGAATGACAAACATGAACACACTTGTTACTGTATGAATTGATACCTGCTGGTGATGGAGTTTTCATCATGGCTCTTTTCAGCTCTTCTATTTCAGATCTGTGTTTGTTTCTCTCCAGTTCTATTTGAGCCTGGAGGTACATCAAGGTTGTGTAGCAACTTCCATTGTTCTGTTTGACTATTTTTCTCCACATCCTCCAGTAGAGCTGGAACCTGTGAGCTGTTCTCTAAAAACAAACCGTCGACCTCCTAATGTCTGAATAAATGTCTCCGTAGATGGAGAAACTATCATTTGACTAGTCATGTGCTTCTCTGGGATTATGAGGACCATGACGTGTTGGTTTATTCTTGAACTGAATCTCTTCTTGATGTTCTCTATTTCTGCTTTGTCTTCATCAGTCAGTGGGCCAGCAGGAATAATGATGAGGAAAACGTGAATTCCAGGGATCACCGAGAGACACACAGCGGAGAGTCTGTTCACATCACTTCCTCCTCTGAGAGCAGACTGAGAGCTGGAAGCTTCACCAGACTGATCGGACGTCCATGAACCTTCCCCTCTTTCTTTACACACTCTTTATCTTTATTTTTCTGGGTAAGGAGGGCAACCATCTGCTTTTATCTCTTATACGTTCTTGATGTGTCTTTCTTCAGTTTTTCATCACTTCCACACAACACAAAGCGCAGATTCTGTTTACTTGGGTCACTTGCACCTCCTTCAACAACACAAAAACAAAATATGTTTTACTTAGTGTGTTTTTTTTTCTGTTGAATTGAATTGAAATCTGTGCATAATCAGTCTGTCAACATACCCTCTGGATGATCGTAGTCTGGAACTGGCTCTTTGTTACTCACTGTTAAAAAAATGTAATTCATTTCAAACTTATGAGATGCTGAGATGCTGTACTGGACAAACACTGAAATTTTGCTGAGATAGCAAGTCTAATTTAGCTGGGATTTGAGTTAAAATATAAATTAACAAACAGCGCTGTACATGCTACATAATGTTCATTTTTCATTATGTAGCATGTACATATGCTACATAATGTACATGCTACATAATGTTCATTTTACATAATGTTCATTTTCGACAGGATTTCCAAAAATCCTGTCGCTGTTTTAGCTAATTTTCAAATGTATTTCTTGAGCTAGTGTGTGTTAAACTTATTATGCACTCTGTGAATGAATAATAATTAAAACAATACATTATTTTGCTATACGAAAAATTGCATGTGTGTAATATTATTAAATACTATAAAAATATTATATATATATATATATATATATATATATATATATATATATATATATATATATATATATATATATATATATATATATATATATATAGTAGTGTGTGTGTGTGTAATATTATTAAACATAACAACAATAAAAAAACAATTCTTATTTTATACCCTGGGGAATGTGCCCTATGAATTTAAATGTAGGTATTTTTTTTAAACTCTAATTTGCTTAGGCTACTAAAAAAAGTAACAAAATCCTCCCACTTATTCTAGATCGGTTAATTAATTTAATGTGAACATTTCTATATTTATATCGCAATATGTATCACAGTAAAGAAAACATCGCAGTATTGCCGTCTAATATAATTCACGTACTGTTGGGGCGCTCAAGCTGTGGGCTGTGGCTGCCTTCTGCAAAACACAACAACACAAACAAGGACTGTTAGTAAATCTGAAGAACACAAATGCTAGTCTGATCTAGATGCCAGATCTGAAGATTATAACTGTATCAAAAACAAGTTAGCCTAACTTTTTTCTAATTTACTCTCCTTTTCTCTCGATCGCTTTCCAACAGATAGATTTGCGTTACCCCTAATAAAACAAACACAACCGCGCTGTTACACAACCCAGAATAGCTACACTGAAACGCACATTTTAAGTGGCTAAAGCCTATCTAACGAATGAAATACAGTCAGATGATCATTTGACACAACGATATTTAATTCTGATTAAAAAAATAAAATTCTGATTTTGCAAAGTAAAATCTTACCAGAACTACACGCCATCTTAAGACCAACGCCTTAAACGAAAGTATCCTAAATATTTGACTGACGGTGAAATGAGCACGAATTACCTTACCTGCGTCCTCCTGTGGACACTTTAAGCAGTGTTTCCCAACCCTGTTCCTGGCGGCACACCAACACTCCACGTATTCTTTGTCTCCCTAATCAAAAACACATGATTCAACTCATTAGCTCATAATCGCATGGGTTAATGACCTGATGAGTTGAATCAGGTGTGTTTAATTCGGGACACAAAGAATACGTGCAGTGTTGGTGTGCCGCCAGGAACAGAGTTGGGAAACACTGCTTTAAGGTACGAAAGTCATTTCAATAACTGTGATTGTCATCATCCACTTTTTTTTGCTGACTACATGCGTTTCTTTCTTTTGTCAGCTAAATTAAACATATGACCTAAATATAAATATCATATATTATTCTGCAAATAAACATCAAATCTTAAAACAGAGATTTAAAACACAGAGTGAAATTCTTCTGCAGCACTGTTATATTTATTAAATGACGTTCTAAATGCTCGTGAGAGGTGAATCTGAATTTATAAGTGTTTGCATTAATGTAGATACTTGAGATGGTGTAAATGCATCAACTTTAATTGAAATTCTTCCTTTTTGTCATGTGATCGCAACTACATGTCCTGAATTACAACAAACAAGACTTAACACACACTCGTCACACATTGATTATTAGTTTTCACGATGAATGTTTTTTTTTATTTAAAATTATCTAGATTTTTTTTCGCAGAAGATTTGACTGGAAAGGAAAGATATCAGACACATTAATTAAAGAGAAACGAAAATTAGAGAAAAAACTAACTATAAATTGGTATTAAAAAGCACACATAAACGAATGCACACAAATAACCATTCGAAAGTGTTTTTATCAGAATATTGTTTATTAAATGTTTTAGATTATAAGAAAAATACTGTTAATCATATGCTGTAGAACCACTAAACTGCTGCTAAGTTAAACCAAATCATCTGAATAAGTTTAATAATTCAAGATCACAGCATGATTATATCAAAACACTAACCGATCACACTTTTCTTTGTTCATTTGACTGTTATAAATCAATAACAGCAGAAAGTAAAAGTGTCCAGAGCAGGGCGTAGCCAGTAGCCTATTGGCCCACATTAGGCCTACTCACTGGCCCGCCCATGCAAATTTGATAAAAATATTTTTTTGTTTATGGTAAATGGTAAATGGACTGCATTTATATAGCGCTTTCATAGACCCAATGGCCACCAAAGCGCTTTACAATTTGCCTCACATTCACCCATTCACACACACATTCATACACCGACGGCGACGGCAGCCATGCAAGGCGCCATCCAGCTCGTCGGGAGCAGCTGGGGTTAGGTGTCTTGCTCACGGACACCTCGACACTTGGTCAGGTGGAACCGGGGATTGAACCACCAACCTTTCGGTTTGCAGACAACCTACATGAACCACTGAGCCACTGCCGCCCCATATTTATATTTATATTTATTATTCAAACGTATTTAAGAAAATATATTAATATATACCTGGTTTATTGTTGACTGCTGTGTTTAATTCGTTTCCCGAATAAAATAAAATGTCGACGCAAGTTATAGAAAGCCTCCATCCGGAATGTTATTGGTTGCTATGGTTGCTGGCGGTTCTGACAGGAAAACTCTCAGCGGTGCCGGCGCCACAATAATGGCTAAACAACTTTCTTTAATGTGCTATTTGGAAAAAAATCAAGAGTTGAGGAAGAAGACACGCCACTACCTTCACCTACCGAGTCCACACAGGCGCAGTTCTTCAGACTCATTAACCCACAAGGTTAGTCAGGTGCTGGCGGCCGCCTCTCTCTCTCTCTCTCTCTCTCTCTCTCTCTCTCTCTCTCTCTCTCTCTCTCTCTCTCTCTCTCTCTCTCTCTCTCTCTCTCTCTCTCTCTCTCTCTCTCTCTCTCTCATCTCTCTCTCTCTCTCTCTCTCTCTCTCTCACTCATGCGGGTTTACCCGCCTGATCTAACTGCGATATTATTATTTTAGCTTACTTTATTTTCGGGTGAACTGTCTTTGCAGTTTGCTCTGCTGACTAGTCTGAATAAAATAGACAGATTATTGTCTACACTGGTTTGTCCAGCCTTAAATTTATTGAGCTCAGTTGGTTGAACATGATGATTTGCCAATTATAAAGTTTTAACTGTTTTTGCAGTTTGTCTATTAATGTTTTTACTCTCTATCATTGATTATTATTAAAGTATTTTTTTTTCTATGAACAACTATCCACAGTTTCCTACGCCCCATGAGGCCTTGCGTCAAAAGTGGGCGTGTCTTCCGGTTTGTAGTAAACAAAGCGCAGTTTGACATGCAACACTCGTTCATTCAACAGTTCACAGTCATTCAAAGTTATAGCGATCCAAACTAGCTAACGGTGTGGGAACACAACCTCAACGAAATTAAAAAGGGTGAAATAGTACCTTTACAGCTGATGGTAGTTGGTTGGGAGTATTATAATAACATTTGATACAAATGTCTGGACATCTGGTACATTTGGTATTCTGTAAGGCTTTGATCCTGATTTTAGGTGTAACATCAGAGAACATCCAATCACATGCTGATAGAGTTTATAGAATACACTAATGAACACAGTAAGCTAAACTAATGTACACAGGAAGATTCGTCGTCTTTTGGGAGGTGATGGAAACTACAGTCGTTGGCAGGATCACTCCGATTTCGTTTTCAGCTTATGTTCAAAACAATCACGTTTAAGCCACTGAATTAAGTTTAGTCCGGTTATACGTACAACGCTGAACAGCACATGTTGTCCCTGAGCTCCGTAACAACATCTCTCATAAAGAGTTGTGTCTTTAAATAGTAAAATAATTCTCTGAAAAACAGCTAGCCCCTTCGCTAACTAACACACAAAATACTATTGGAATGCTACTTCCGCCGCGTTCGGAAGTTTCACCCACTTTATTTTTTACAGGAGCGCCCCTCGGAAACTTGTGGATAGGCCCACTCACATTTTCACTGGCCCACCCAAAATACAATTTCTGCCTACGCCACTGGTCCAGAGTCACACAGATCGCCATAACGGTGGCTTATAATTTGTGATCTCCTTCAGTGATTCTGCTTGTGATCATCAGGTGTCTTCAATAATGCGCAATCATCACTCAATTAATCACTTAATTATCTCATTAACTTTAACATTCTTGAGTGATCATTTAACACTCATATCTGCATCATATCAACCATCTGAAAGCAGGTGAAGGTGATTTACTGCTAATCAAGGAACCGGCTTTACTGATTAGATGCGCATAATAATATCGTGCGAAAATGTTTCGGTTCCAAAACGGAGGTAAACGTAGGTCATCTGCTCTGGAGAAGATTATGTTCAGAGAGCTGCTATGGCTATCATCACAATCATTTGTAAACAATTAAAACTGTGTCTGAATGTCTTTTCCCAATGTTTGCTTGACAAAGATCAAAACCAGCTTGCACTGGACATTGGAAAGCTGTCACATTTTGGTTGAAAATTAATCATATTGATGTCTAAACCCAGCATTTGTTTGATGTGAAACTGCAATGGCAGACAGAGATCAAATTTTAAAAGAAAAATCATGCCGACTTCACCATTCCCTCAAGATTTTCCTTTGGATTTTGATGAGGTTTTTCAGTTTGAGTAAAACAGAGCCTGTGAAAATACTTACAAACAACAGCAAATCAGCACATTAGAATAATGGTGTAATCCATTGAAATCATGGGAATAATATAATAATAAAAAATAAGTAATGTTGATATTCCCGTAGAAAACTGTTATTTTAAATAGTGACTATATTTCACGATATTACTCTTTTTGCTTTGGATCAAATAAATAGAGCCTTGGTGAGCAGAAGAGACCAGTAGCGTATGCATAAAAAACAGATCCACCCATTTAATGGAGGAAAGCATTTGTTACTTACATAACTGTGCAAAATATTTTTTTTATCATTATTTTATGCAAACTCACAAATCAGCTTTCAAAATATGCGTCAGATGTGCTGATATTATTGTTTTTACACGAAGAGACACTAAAACTATGGAAGCATTTTGCAATAATGTACTAAATTCAATGTGGAATTGAAAATACATTTTATTATGTAAGATATATATATATATATATATTTTTTTGAAAACAAAAGACAGATAAAAACTAATCTCCAACTAAGTGAGTAACTTATTATTATTATTATTATTTTTTTACACTCATGTTTTCTTTTCTTCTCAGTACCGGAAACATGCGTTTTAAAGTCAGAAGAACAAAGCAGCAGTAAATACAGTAATTAATGCCAACATACACAAAGATCAACATACCTTCACTCTGCTCCATTTTAACAGAAACTTCTATGACATTTCATAAAACCTGTGCAAAACCTGACAAAAAAGTCACAAAAAAGCAGATGTATTAAACAACAGTACAAAGTATTTGCGTGCTGAAGTATTTTCATCAAGATTTGCAGCAATGCAGAAAACCAAATCATTTCCGTTACAGGCAGACAGGATGTGGTACACTTCTTATGTGTCTCAAAGAAGAAGATGCAAAAGACCTGTTTAGTCTTTAACTGAGATTCACTAGATATAATTTGGTTGTATACAATTACAATAAAGTCCAAAATTAAATTACCAATTAAACCACATTTTAAAATCTTCCACTAAGCAAAATGATGTCCAAAAGACATCTTTGTCCACAAAAGTCTGAGACGTTGAAAAGACGTACACTTAGGGGCCAGAATGAACGTTTTTATGACGTCTTTTTGTGACGTGTTCTGGACGTCTGATATAGACGTTCATCAAACCTTTGTACAAGGTTAAAAACTAGTTTAAATGTGGCCATTGTGGAAATCAACATCATTTATGGTCTCATTTAGACAATTTATACTGTTTCTGGACCAAATAAACACTCTCAGGATGCATTAAATTAAAACTCATGTTTATTTCAATGTTTCCTTAACATTGTTTAGATGAGGCTTAGAAGTTATTCGTTTCATTTTAAATCACCCTTGTGGTGATCAGTGTTTGCTTTAGTTGTGCTCTTGGTCCCAGTTTGTCTTACATAAGCTTTTTCTTTGATTGTTGTAAATATGTGTCTCTGTTACACCATGGATGTGACAGAGAAAGCAAAGAAAAAGTAAATTTGACTGTCATCAGCTCCTTATTGATGATGACATAGTCAACACAAAGTGAGCATTTAATGTTGTAATAAAATAGGGAAGTATATGCGATATCGGATGCCTTTAATAATGTCTGTAAAATGTATAATATTTCTGTAAGCACTGTGTATTTGCACTTTATTCAGCGCAAGTTTATCCCAATTTCGTCATATAACTGACGTTTTGGGACGTCTTTTGACCATTCGTCAATATATGCCTTTTTAGGGCGCCCTTAAACGTCGGTAGATGACGTTATGGGATTCTGAACTCTACCCAGAACCTAAACCTAACCCTAAACCCAACTCGTCACCAAACTGACGTTAAAGGTACAGCGTCAGTTGTATGACGACCCGGGATCGTCATTTACCAACGTTTAAGGGGGCCCTGAAAAGTCGTATATTGACGAATGGTTAAAAGACGTCCCAAAACGTCAGTTATATGACGAATTGGGATGAGACTGTGTTACTTTATTAATATATTTACACAATCACACCATCATAAACCCGCAATAAAATCCAAACACAAGTGATGAGACAAATTCATACAGAAGTGTGAACAGTGTCTCAGTGTCTTGTGATCGGAATCACCTAACAGATATTAACATCAGGTGTAAACAAGTGTCCAATGATTGGAAAACAATACATGTTAAGAGTCATTCAGTCTTAACTTTTTCCATTCCAAAATGAACTTAATTTTAAGGCAACCAGGTTACTTACTTTTTAAAGTTAAACCAACAATATTGTTTTACAGTGCTGAAAAGGGGACATTTGTTTTCTTTTCTTTGTTTCTGAGTAATAATACACTGCCCGGCTAAAAAGAAAAAAGAAAATTCGCTATTTGTATTTTGGCAAATGCTTAACGACTGGATCATTATTGCTGTGATTATTGCATGTTATGTTTATGTTATATGTATCAGTTCCTTTGACCCTAAATGATGCAGTGTGCAGCTTTTCATTTCTTAAACATCGATGGAAGACACATCATGGCCATATTCCAGAAGGATATGTCAAGATTCATCAGGCTCAAACTAAACGAGTGATTGGGAGAAGAATGAAGAATCATTGTCACACATGAATTGGCGTCCAGACATTGAATTCATTCAGGTTTACTCCCCCAGCTGTTTTTGCTTTTAGTTTATTTTGACATTTCCTCTTCCTGAAGCTGTTACTTATTTTTATTATTTTTATTTTTTTATTTTTGTGTAAATCCACTTGTGGTTCAGTGAGTTTCTTTTTTCCCCACATTCATTTCACATGTCTAGTACAATGATGTGTTTTTGTTTCATTCAGCAGTGCACGCAGTATCTCGCTCTCTAGATTCCGGAGATTTTAACTATCAATATGCGGGAGACTCCTGGAACTTCCGGGAGAGTTGGGATGTCTGACATTCCCTGTGCAACTGGGATTTAAACCTGGCTTGTGTCTCGTTAGCAAAGCGTTAAACAATATCAACTGTTAAATAACAGATTTAAGATTAAAATAATATCAAATTTGTCTAATTAAAAAAGAAATGTACTTTTGCTATGGTTACATAAATGTTCAGTGATATCTTCTAAAGGTCTTGTAATTCTGTGAATAGAGGGAATGCATTCACGTGACTTTCCCGCCGGAACAACCCCCTCTCAGCCTGACCGAGTGGCGAAAAGATCTGCTGCGTGACTGGATTTAATAGGAGAAACTGCGAAAATACGACTAAAACGAACAATTTTATCAATTTAAATTAAATGTTGGACTCAATATAGTGTTCCTTACAACTTACTAAAGATCCAGTGATCCATGGATATTATTGACAATCGTGTTGCCTGACATTTATGTTTGCCTGATTTCATATTCGGGAAACAAAAGCAATATAGACCTAAACATAAAGCAAATTTGCCTGTGAATGTTTTATATAAATACAATATAGGTTTAAATCCGGGTGATTACTTATATCAGTGTTATATATAGCCTATATATCATCATATCGTCCTAGCCCTAAAACTTTATAGTTTTTTTAGTCAGTGTTTATTAAAAAAACATCCAATTATGCAGAATATGGAATGATACATATTTAATTGACGAGTTGTTAATATATATATATAACAATACAAAATATATTGGGTATGGTTTTACAGCTAAATTCAGCATATTGACACAAATGAAAACTGCAGATCCACCTTTCGCTGACTGGAGTCCAGTTGTTTCGTGAATTGCAGCGATCATTTGCTCCTCTTTCTATCGCAGTCTGTAAAAATATACCTCCGATTTTTTTGTCAAATCTAGTTGTAAAGTCAATCGCAAAGCTCTTTCCCACTTTATATGTGTTGTGTTTGTTTTTCGTGACATTCACGCTGAACACATATACAGACGCTCAGTCTTTTTGCCACTCACTTTGAGAAACTGCAGCTCTCCGGCCGGAGGTGACGTCACGCGCATTCCCTCTATAACTCTTTGGCAATTTACATAGAGACTGAAGAGTAGAAATGTGTTGATGTTGCCCCCAGCGTCGAAAATGTATTTAATAAAAAATAAAAAATAAACTACACAAAGTTCAAACAATCTCATTATAACGTTGTTTAATTAGGCTACATCTAGTGATTAGTTCACTTTAAAAAACAAACAAAAAAATGATTTTCTTTCTTCAGTCGAAAAGAAATTAAGATGAAAGATTAAGATGTTTTTGATGAAAACATTCCAGGATTTTCTCCATATAATGGACTTCATTGGGAACCAAACGGTTCAAGGTCCAAATGAGTTTTAGTGCAGCTTTAAACGACACCAGATGATGAATAAGGTAAGATTGAATCCGCCATGTTGGTTGGATTCCCACGGCAAAACAGTATTGTTTACGTGTGTTGTTAACTCGTTAGTAGAGGACTTTCTCGCAATTCCACACTGTTTTACCATGCCTGGAAGTCACTGCTGCGTTAAAAACTGCTCCAGTAACTCACACGAGACATATGGAAAACATAGGAACAATGGAATACAGTTTTTTAGGTTACCCAAATGGACAGAGCAGTCTCTGACCTGACGAGATGCTGGATTGCATGGTTGGCTGATGCCTTTAGTAATATGGAATTGATACAACTATAATGCAGTCCCTTTCTCTTTCCTCTCGACGCTTCATCCTCCAGTCCAGTCGGTGGCGCTAAGACACATGCGTTTGTTTACCGACCACCTCAGAGGAAGAAGATTAGTTCTCAGCATGATCTCTGTTGTTTTGTCGCGTTGCTGGCCTAATACAAACTGTTAGAAATGTACCTTTAGTGTATAGAAAGATACAGTTTAAATCAGGTCAATAAATACTGTAATATTCCCATCCTCATATACGGGACTAAGTTCTGAATCAAGCAGGAATATCTGGAGGAGTATCAACTGAACTGAGATCTGCTGCTGTGAAGATGGTGTTTGTTAAAGAGGAGAGTGAGGAGGACATGAGTGAACCAGAACCCTGGAGAATAAAACACGAGGAACAAGGAGGTTGGTGATTCTTCATTCATCTCTAATGACTGTTGTGGTACATTAAGCTAACAAAGCTTTAAACAAGGTGCACATCATGGATCCTTTAAAAGTCTTGAATTCCTTAATTTAAGAACAAGGCGCTAATAACTATTACAATTAAAATGTCTTATTTTAATGTTTCCATTGTCTTAATCTGCAACTGAACAGGCAAGGATTTTCGCTCGTTGATTTTTGGAATCGCAAAAAAAAAAAAGAAAAAGATTCAGGTTAGCGTAATCTCACACATTTGTGTGGACAAAGTTTTGCCTGTTTTACAGAAGTCTTCATGAGGTTTTCCACTAAATATAAAATCCCAAATTCTGACGAATAAAGGTGGATTAAGTCAAAAATATATAATATTTACTTTTTAAAGTGGTGGTTAATTCACCAAAATGAAATGTTAAATGCTTTTCACAATACTTTTGTATGTCCATTATAAGGAATAAAACATGTTATTGCATCCAAATAATTTTTAGCATAAAATAAATAATGTTGTTATAAATCATTTCTATTGCACACTAAGCATTTTGTCCCTGAGGTACTTGACTGAATTTGTACTTAACAAAATGTGCACAGTATACAATTTTTGGCATAAAAAAAACATAAAATTAAGATAGAAAATTTTTAATTTGGATACATAAGTAAATAAAGTGTACCTGCTTATCAGTGCTGTCATAGGTCTACACTCTCCTACACTACCGAGGAACACTTGGACATTTTTTTCACACAAACACAAAAAAAAACATCAACCATTTTTTTTAAATCTTCATATCTGAATCATTTTAATATTATTATAAAATAGTCAGGGTTTCAGTGAAAATCATGACAACATAATTTTGTTATTAAATGGAATATTTGATATACTGCATTGCTTGTCATTCTGCATTTTTGTTTTAGCTTCCATCAACAATGACGTTTGTTTTCTGGATGTTTTATCTTGAATAAGTTTGCATGGCAAAACTAAGTGACAATACCAAACAGAAAAAAAGTAGAGGGTTTATATTGACCTCAACCTCATTCATTTTTCCCTCAGAAATTATTACCTTTATTAAACATTTATATCTTAAAATGATTAATATTCATAATAATTTATTATAGCATGTATTTATGATTATCGAAATTTTTGAAAAACAGCCTTGATTTTCTCTGGTGGAATGTCAAATTTGGCAGTTATATCCTTAATTCACTCTGCAATATTTGCAGTCGTGTGTGTCTCTTCAAGGGGCATCTTTGTCAGGCAGAGGTACAACAATTTCCAATCCTCCCCAAGATAGTGACACTTCATCCACAAATAAGCCTCTGTTACAACAATCGTCCAAATATCAGTTGAGTGAAATGCTGTCTCTCTTCTGCTGGAAAATAATGTTTAAAATGCTTCGTGAAAATGAACATGTAGCTGTATGCACATATCTTCCATGCAAAGTTGTGCTAAATTTATGAAAAGGTTCATTTTAAAATTAGTCATTGTCAACTATTTATATATAATACTCAGGCAAAATATTTTTGTTATACAGCAAGTTCATGGCTATGCAATTATAAACCATATTCATTGCATTCAAACTAAAATCATCACACCTGCTGTATTGGGGGACATTAGGTTTAAACCCAGAACACACCAAGCCGACGCCAACTGAACTAGCGCTGGTGAAAGCCGAACTGTGTTGTTGTCTCTCGTCTCAGGGATGGGTATCGTTAAGGTTTTATCGGTATTACTACTCTTACCGATACTGCTTATCGAACCGGTACTTTAACGGTATTCTTATCGGTTCTTTTTGGTGTTTTTCTTTTTCTTTTGAAGAATTAAGAACATAATTAACTTTATATTTTGAAATGTAAAATAGAAAAAGTAATGCTTTAACAAAACAAAGAAAAAAATCTATTTGTTATGCAGCAGTGTGCAGGCTTTTATTGTTTTATATACAAAAGATAGGACACAAGTACAAACACAAGAAAACTTTCAGGAAGGTCTACTAACATTACTTTTTAGGTAATATTTTCTTTTTGAAAATAAATCTAATTTAGAAATCAAATGTAAAGTTTATCATAGATAGATTAATGCTTATTAAATCTAAAGTTACTCATTCAAGAGCTGTGAGTGATTTTCTCTGCCTTTTGTTGTTAGATTTGCATTAATAGCTGAATCGTCCGCAGGTTTATTAGACTGCTGCCCCTTTAAGACCGAGTGCAGATCTAACTGAAGCACCATCATTTTCTCCCTATTGTTTGTCCATTTAAGACATAATTGTGTTTAAGTGAATCTCAGAGCTGGTCATTTTGACATTTTTATGTATATTTGAAAGTAGGCTATACTCTTCTTGTCTCGTTGCAGTCCGTTTCGGTGCGCGCACCGCCTTGTGAACAGCGTCTCTTGCGCAGGTTTTTGTGTTTTTAATAGCCACTTTTTGATCAAGCAACAGTAGAGACTGCATTTTTGCAATAATCGCCGATCGTGCTGATTCTGACAGCATGTTTGGGTTTAGGAAGAACTGACAGCGCAGCGCTGTGAAGTGAAGGAAGTTGCGCTGGAAAGATGTGTCTCTTTTTTGAACGGTTTTATCTCCAATATCTTCTTTTTATAATCTTAGGAAGCCGAAATCTAAAATTAAATTAGAATAATATCCCAGATCTTCCGTGGCCGGTGAGAGCGGCGAGGAAAGTTGAAATCGGTTCGAACTTTATGGTAATGAGCAATGACGCGGTTCGGCAGCAATCAGCGGCAACCAATCGTAATGTAGAAGTGTTCCGTTTGAGAGAATTCCTGAGAACGCAGTCCTGTAAACTTTGGTTCCGAACATGCAAACATGTCACTATAATTTTAAAGTTATTTCAATCTATCAATTTTCTGCAAAAATAACGACCGACATGCTTGTTTGCTTTGTGGCCCCTTTAAATACCGTTTTAAAAAAGATCACGCATTCGATCTACGTCAGAGCATCAGAGCGTCCACGAATCTCTCCACGCCGTCGTTGACTGAGCTGCAAGAGCGAATTTTGCCGCTCTCGCGCGGCGGTGTGACGTACGGTAACCTCGTTTGAATGCTTAGTTCTGTCCTCATTGTCACTCATTAAAGGAGAACTCCGGGCAATTTTTAAGTTAATCTTCATCATTAGACCTTTGTGAGTACTGACTATAGAAAAAAACTAACCGGATTGGTGCTTGCTACGCGGAGCTGCGACCGTGAATGCCCAGAGCTCCCACCCAGCTAAAACGGCAGCTATGGGGGCATGGACATAAAGAGCGTTTTTGAGCCTCTTAAAGGAGAACTCCGGTCAATTTTAACATTGAGCTAATTTTTTTGTACATTTGGAGTGATGTCAGTACAGACAAAAACTACAAAAATTGGTGTTGCCTACACCGTGTTATCCTCTTTTTAAAATTCGCACCCTGTTGACTTCAATGGGGCAGGTTCTAAACCTGCTTTTAGCCTCTTAACATCCTTGATTTGTCATTGCAAGTGCACATCCATGAGAGTGGTGTTATTAAGAGTGACCGCAGTCAATCGGACTGCAGTAGATGTGAAAGATATTAATAAACATGATGTTAAATCAGCCAGCGCACATACCTGCATTTGCTTCCTGTTTTCGGTTGAAGCCCAAAGTAGTCGATTGTCGAGTTTGCGTGTTATTGCTTAGATACAAATGATCTAGCGCGCAAACTCAACAATCGGCTACTTTGGGCTTCGTGAGGCTATCTCTCCGTCAGTATACTCGGGTTCGAATAAATAAGGATGACCATCAAACTCAAACACCTCTTCCATGTGTTCAAAATCTTCTAAATTATCCATGGTTACGTTACTAACTTACTTGTTTCTTCACCTGTAAGCAACTCATAACTCGTCGCACATGATCAACGCTCCTCCCACCTGGACATTGTTTACCTTTTCCGACTACAGCACGGGGCTGCAGCTTGCCGTCTAAAGGACTATTTAATGAGTTGCAACAATGGCTAAGTTGCTAAACGCATCTTGTTCACATGTAGGGTCCCTGTTCATGTTGGACAGACATTTTAATTGCATTTTGTGTCTGTTAAGAGGCTCAAAAACGCTCTTTATGTCCATGCCCCCATAGCTACCGTTTTAGCTGGGTGGGAGCTCTGGGCATTCGCGGTCGCAGCTCCGCGTAGCAAGCACCAATCCGGTTAGTTTTTTTTTTCTATAGTCAGTACTCACAAAGGTCTAACGATCAAGATTAACTTAAAAATTGCCCCGGAGTTCTCCTTTAAGCAAGGGCTGTCGTGTTGCGCGTGCTGTGGCTCCGCGTGAGAGATCTTCTCCCTCCCTCCGCTCTCTCTCTCTCTCTCTCTCTCTCTTCTGGACTGTGAATAGCAAATTTGCTTCACAGATAAGTGGTTTAATTAAAATATAGTTTATATATAGAAATGGCTGGCGAGATAAAATGTTCAAGACAATGTCTTAGGAATAATAAATAGTAGCCTACGTGTATTTCCTTAATTTCTCCAGTACCGACAGCAGAACCGATAACGTCCGAGCTTATCGATACAGCGGTCTTTCAAAATTCAGCATCGGGGCCCGTTTAATACCGGGTTTCGGTACCCATCCCTACTCTCGTCCGCTCTCGTCGAGGTAAAAAGCTGCACTTAAACACACCGAGAGAACTATAGGCGACTGTCAGCTAGAAAGTGCGTTCTGAGCCTGCTTTAATGAGCCAACTGTTTATTTCTGCAGATATATTAGTCTATATTCGTCATTCAGAAAGGAAATCTTACACTGCCGGCTGCAGATACACATAACGTAAACAAAGCAGCGCGTTCTTACCGTTTTGAATATCAATCCTGCTAGGGCTGTAATCAACCAAAGAAATCCTTAGTCGACCAAGGTCTTGTCCTGCGCGACGATTAGTCGACTAAAAAAAACAAAAAAACAAAAAAAAAAAAACGGATGTTTTGATTGAACATTTTTTAAACAATTGTCATAGAGCATTTATAAAACAACAACGAAAAAACATCGAAAATAAATAAAACTATAATAATAATACAATTCTTTGAAAATTAAGTGATTTGTTTAACTGCAAGTGAGGAGCTCTGTCCTTGGTCTATACTGACGGTCACAATCGCGCACCTGATCACACCACACGCTACAAAATAATATAACTGCTATCTGCCACATAATGAAAAATCCTAACAAAAGCTCTCGTTTATACAGGCTGTATTCTTCTTTACTTACAAAGCTATGGGTTAACTTTTGTCCAGCCGATCTGTTAGGCGTCTTAAAACAACAGACAAAATAGCCTAAAAAACAATCTGAAATCTAGGCTGTGTTGTAAGATAGCATATAAGTTTAATTTCGTTTTGTTACATTATTTAGGCTACTTTCAAATGAGTCAAGTGTACAGATAAAAACCTATTAAGAAAACAATCTATTGAGTCAGTATGATAAAGCCGTTAAAAGAGCTGCTCACGTCTTTTGCGCGCTCAAGTTTGATTTCAAATAGGCACGCGATGTGCGCGCTCATAATGGAGCAACGCGGTCGCCACCGTCGCCTACCTCCACAAACATGTAGCCAGACAAAAGATTTAGATTTCTTGGACATTCTGTCGACTAAAGTAGCGTGAACTGAATGAATACAGCAAAACCACCTACCAGTACATCCCTTACTGAGCGCGAGCAGCAGCGCAGCCAGCCATGCGGTTCCCGAGTGTGTTATGTGTGTGCGCTAAACTGTGGCGCAGTTACAAGAAATAGCCTAAAAGCATTTAAAGTTGGGGATAAAACATAGGCTAATTATATTTAGAATACAGTAATAAATAACTGCTTTATAAAGGAATAAATATCAGGGAGTAAATCATTGAAAATGTATTTCTATTGGCAAAAAAAAAAAAAAATGCGACTGGTTCGAACCAATAAGAATTTCAGTCGACCAAGACGATATCGACTGATTAGTCGACTAAACGACTAAAGTTGACAGCCCTAAATCCTGCTAAACACTTCCTTTATTCCACTCCGCTCATGTTAATTAATATTCGCGAAGGAACACTCAGGTATGAAGACGTAACACAAGAACAGCCTTCTATCTTTACCGTTTTGACTTCTTTGCTTGCTGTTTTGCTTTTATTCTCGTGCACTGACTCTTTCACTAAGCTGAACAGCCAATCAGAGTTCTCTCTTTCCCCGACGGCCTGAAGCCGATTCAACATGTCCAATCGGGCGAGACAAAGCCGATGAGGATTATTTTTAGTCAACGGCACGGAACCGTGCGCATCACACCGAGGAAACTTAGTTGGCCAACGCACAAAATCTGCCAGACGGCCGACTGTCGGCTTGGTGTGTTCCAGGCTTTAGAGACATGATTACAAGTCTATTCAACATTCAGTATTCAAATGATAGTATCCAAGCCATGGTGTAAAGATAGTATCTATTATGTTTCATCTTTAAAGGTCATTGTAACTTTTTGTGACTGTAAATTAGTTCCTTTGGGAAGTAGTCATGGTGTAATCTTTTAAATAATGGACGTTAATTATGTAAGGGATAAACCACGACGGCCAGTGCAATTCTTTGAAAATATACCACACTCCGGTACGACCCTGCGCAGCGCGTCTGGACCGCTAAATCATCTAAAAGGTTCCTACAGACTCACAAGAAAGGCCCAAGCCCCTTATCTTCAGGCCCACCACCAGGCTTGTGCAAAATTCAGAATTTCAGAATTGGCCTCCATTCAATTCATGAATTGGAATTTGAATTGAATTGACTCCGCCCCCCAGGAAGTTGAATTGGAATTTGAATTGGAATGATAGGAAGTGGAATTAAATTCAAGGCAATTCAAAAGAAATTCCACACAGTCACAGATCAGAAAGAATGTGTTGAATCTCACATAGGGGAGAGCGGGGCACAATATAATGCTTATTGACTTTCTCAGTTTGCAAATCTATTTAGAGTATATATTTTTTCCCACATTAATTTCCCACTGTCTAGTACAAGTATGTGGTTTTGTTTTATTACTACAGTGTATACTTTTTCTTGATTTACCTTGAAAGAAATGTTAAATGTGACAACATGCCCCATTGGTGGGGTGCATTGTAACATGTGAGGGGTACATTGTAACATCACCATATGACAGCTTAAAATGCTATCTCATCTAATAAAAAAAAATAAAATAAAAAAACAAGTCAAACCAAAATATTTTCTTAATAAAATACAATTATAATTTTTTCCAAATAAAATGTCATTTGGTAACACTTTACAATAAGGTTCATTAGTTAACATTAGTTAATGTATTTACTAACATGAACTAACCATGAGCAATACATGTGTTACTGCATTTGTTCATCTTTGTTAATGTTAGTTCATGAAAATACAGCTGTTCATTGTTTGTTCATGTTAGTTCATGGTGCATTAACTAATGTTAACAAGATTTTAATCAAGTGTTAGTAAATGTTGAAAATAACGTTAACAAAGATGAACAAATGCTGTCTTTGTGCTATTCATTATTAGTTCATATTACCTAATGTAGTTAACTAACGAACCTTATTGTAAAGTGTTTCATTTTTTAATAATTAAAAAGACACAGCTATACAGCATAGTTCAAAACAAAATAATACTTAATAATTTCTGAACATTGATTCTCAGTCTTTATTTACATGTTTTTCATGTTTTCTCAATAGATTTCATAAAAGTATAGAATATAATAGCATATTTCTAATAGGGGCACAATGTATGTAACACAGTGTGACAACATGCCCCAACTGCACAACTGGGGTTTAAACCCTGCTAGTGTCTTCTGCTAGTTAGCGAAGCATTAAAGAACTATATCAACTACTGTTAAACAACAGATTAGAGATTTAAAAAATATCAGATTTGCCTAATTTTAATTAAACACAAAAAATAGAGATGAAAAATTAACTTTTGCATACCTTTTGTACATTGTAAATAAATGTTCAGTGATCTCTTACAAAGATCTTTGAATTTTGGCCCAAATTTTTCTCTGTATAGTGTTGAAATGGCAACTAGTAAATACATCAAGTTTCGTCATGCTAGTGTGTGGAAGTATTTAAAACAAGTGTGTTACCGCGTTACGTTGTGCCCTGCGCTCCCATACAATAAAGGTTAGGAAGGTTACTTTGGAAATGTAATTGCTCACTGTTATAAGTTACTCATTAAAAATGTGGTTTAGATAAATTTATCTGGATAAATTTATCAATCTAAAGCAATTTCCTTTTAATTCTGGGAAATGGCGTTACAATTACAATAAATCAAACGTATTATTTGTTCTGTGACTAGAGCTTTTAACATTCATTGCTGGGGAAAACATTGCTGGTAGTTCAAACTAATATAATTTATATAATATGTAATGCAATCATATCTGACATATATTGTAAAGCTACATTGTTTAACACTTCACTTAAAATATCTATATGAATTTCTTAGAATTTTGATTGAATTGTAATTCTGCTTCCTTTAATTCAAATTCAAATTGTAATTCTAGATCCTGTTTTTGACATCAATTCAAATTCAATTCAAATTCTAGAATTGAATTGGAATTTAGTAGTCATTCTCAATTCAATTCTGAATTGTGCACAAGCCTGCCCCCCACCTCTACAATGGTAGCATACGTGCACTGGAACAATCCTTCATAAAATGCATAAAACTTTAGTTTACAAAGACGTGAAACGTCTTTGTAAACTAAAGAAATAGTCTTATTTCTGAAATAGTCTTATTTCTTTACAAAGTGACATCATCAAATCCTGTCCTGGCATGAACAATACAGCGGTTTTAGTTTTCATGGATCTGTGTGAACAGGGATTGTTTTGGCAACGTTGTCATCTATCCATCTTTTTTTTAAATGTGAAGGAAAAACTATAATGTAAAAACTATAAATAAATAAAACTATATAAGGTAAATATTTAGTCCATCGTTGTCGTAACATACTCTAATTTACTTTTATTTTCCAATTGTCCTAATGGATTTTCATCATTTCAATGTTTTTCTTTTTAGGCCTGATGAAAGTGAAAGAGGAAAGACCAGATCTGAATGAAGTGGAGGAGAAACATCATCAGAAAGTTAATGATGTCACCGCTGGAGAGAAGCCATTGAGTTGCTCCAAAACTGAAAACAGTTGCTCACAAAGCAGCATCCAAATAACAGAAGAGAAAAAGCCTTTCACCTGTTCTCAGTGTGGAAATACTTACACACATAAAAGAAGCCTTTGGAGTCACATGTTAATTCATGCTGGAGGAAATAATCCTTTCACATGCTCTCAGTGTGGAAAGACTTTCTCATGTAAACGATACCTTGAAAGGCACATGTTAATTCATGCTGGAATAAAGCCTTTCACCTGTTTTCAGTGTGGAAAGAGTTTCACACAGAATTCATACCTTAATGATCATTTGTTAATTCACACTTCAGAAAAGCCTTTCACTTGCCCTCAGTGTGGAAAGACTTTTATACATAAAAGAAGCCTGAAGAAGCACATGTTAATTCATGCTGGAACTAAGCCTTTCTCCTGCTCTCAGTGTGGAAAGAGTTTTACACAGAAAACACACCTTACTTATCATTTGGTGACTCACACTTCAGAAAAGCCTTTCGCATGCCCTCAATGTGTAAAGACTTTTACACGTAAAGGAAGCCTGATGAATCACATGTTAATTCATACTGGAATAAAGCCTTTCTCCTGCTCTCAGTGTGGCAAGAGTTTCAAACATACATCACACCTTAATGAGCATTTGTTAATTCACACTTCAGAAAAGCCGTTCACCTGTTCTCAGTGTGGAAAGACGTTTACCCGTAAAGGAAGCCTGACGAATCACATGTTAATTCATGATGGAATAAAGCCTTTTACCTGTTCTCAGTGTGGAAAGAGTTTCACACAGAAATCACACCTTAATGAGCATTTGTTAATTCACACTTCAGAAAAGCCGTTCGCTTGCCCTCAGTGTGGAAAGACTTTCATACGTAAAGAAAGTCTGAAGAATCACCTGCTAATTCATGCTGGAATAAAACCATTCAGCTGTTCTCAGTGTGGCAAGAGTTTCACACAGAAATCACATCTTAAGGATCATTTGGTAACTCACACTTCAGAAAAGCCTTTCACTTGCCCTCAGTGTGGAAAGACTTTTATACATAAAAGAAGCCTGAAGAAGCACATGTTAATTCATGCTGGAAAAAAGCCATTCACCTGCTCTCCTGCCCCGTCCACACTACTGCCTTTTCGTTTAAAAACGGAGAATTAAAACAAATACGATCTCCGTCCACACCAGCATTTTATCTGCGTATTAGAATTGATCTCCGTCCACATTACCTTACGTACCTTACGTACACCTAAACCTAACCAACTCTGCCCCCTGATCCCTAAACCCAACCCTAATCCTACCCATCTCCACCCTCCAGCGGATCCAGCGAGGAACAAAAGGTGTCGCTATGACGACCGGGTACTATTTGTGGCGGTACTGTCTGCAATGGAAAACGGAGTGAAAAGCAAGCAGAGTCGAGTTGAGCTGGTACTGGTAATGGAAAAGCGCCATAAGGGTTGTCTCTTGTGTGTATTGTATCCGTGAGGATTTAATGGTATTCTTACCTGGTTTGGCTATCACCAGACCAATCTCAATCTTTTAAGATTGAACATTAGTCTGGGAAGGCTGCTTTGTGTTTTCTTCTGCACAAGAGGCGTGATCAACAGGCATAGCTCAAATGACTCTGTACGCAATTGGATAGTCCTTCAACCAATCAGACCAATGATCCGGGTGACGTACTTTGCAACGCGAAAACTCCAGGCAGGAAAAGTGTCAACAAATGTGTTGGTTTGTAGCATTGATCAGCGGTTTGCAGAAGCAGCAATAGCATAGAGCGAGTCTTGCAGGCTGTGCAATAAAAACAAAAAGTGAGTGGTATTTACACCCACTCGAGTGATTTGTTTGCTAAACTAAAGAAGCCATTAAGTATGGTCGAGAGGTTAAAAGGAAAGCTGCTTGCTTTTGTTTTTGTTTAGGTCTTTAACTGAGATTCACTAGATATAATTTGCTTATATGTATACAATTACAATAAAGGCCAAAATTAAATTGCCAATTAAACCACATTTTTAAATCTTCTTTTTTATGTGTCCACTTACAATCAAAACAAAACATGTGCATTTGGAGCACGTCTATAAACTTAAATAAATCTATAGTTATATCTATAGAAATAGTTCTCCCAGTTCTCCCACTTCGACCCGGGTTCGAATCCACTGTGAGACACCAATGTGTCCCTGAGCAAGACACTTGACTTAACCCCTAGTTAACCCCTGACATATATACCAATTGTAAGTCGCTTTGAATAAAAGTGTCAGCTAAATGAATAAATGTAAATGTAATGTAAATTTGTAATCATTGCATTTTGTGAATTTTACTTCTATTTTGAAGATGTGGGAGAGAGAGAGACTTTAGGAGATTTTGTGACAAGTTAAGATGGCATGAGAGAATGTACCGTATGTTGTAGTGAGACTGAAAGTGTATGCAGTGTATAGTTTTCACCAGGATTGGAAATACATTCTATTGTTAATGGGAACCACATGTTTTTGTGGTAACTACATAAACTACTGTAACACAATCTAGCATTATCTACACTATATTTTTGTAAAACAATTTCATAACACATGATAGCACACTATTCTCCCTCGTGCTCTCCTCATTCTTCCTCCGTTACCTTTGCCTTCAATTCTTCCCGCCCCCTTCACCTTAATCTAGAGCACTGATTGGACACCACCATGGAGAAGTGAATAAGATTGATTGAGTAATAGAAATGACAAAATACAAAAATAATAAATATCCCATCACTTTAGGAAACATAGAACACTGGATTACACCTGGTCCTAGTCTTCAAGCATCAAATTATAGAAAATAAGGATAGTGACAGGGATTATATTGTAGCTACTCCTGACTGTGCCCTTCGTAGCAGACTTTGCTTTATCAATATGATCAAACCTTATTATGATTGCGAGCAGTTGTACAAACCGAGTTCTGGAGAGGTAAACACAGTCCTGGCTTTGTCCAATGCTGAGCACTCTCAAACTGTGTGTGTTTGCCTTTCTCTAGTGCTTTGCATATACCTGACGTCTGGAGCTGAGACTGTCCCTGAGGCCTGGGAGTTGCTGACTGGTTCTGGAATTGGTTCTGGAATTGGTTGTGGTATTGGGGTGGTGACGGTGCAGTGGATAAAACACATGCCTTTGGTGTGAGAGACCCGAGTTCGAATCCACTTTGAGACACCATTGTGTCCCTGAGCAAGACACTTAACCCCAGTTGCTCCAGAGGCGTGCGACCTCTGACTTATATAGCAATTGTAAGACGCTTTGGATAAAAACATCAGCTAAATGAATAAATGTAAATATATTGAGGGTTCTTTTGGTGCTATACAGTTTAGGGCTGGTTAAACAATTCGGAGCTGATTTCTAACCTTGATTCTTGTTTTCATTGAAATGCAAGAGTAGTTTTCATTTTTAACATTATTCTCTCAACAGACATTCACATCGATGGTCTGGCATTATAATTTATTTATTTTTGGTGTACTGTGGAGTCGGTAAAATCGTTTTTAATGGCAGGCTAGCCAGCCCGTTCTCATCCCAATTCGTCATATAACTGACGTTTTGGGACAATTCGTCAATATACGACGTTTCAGGGGCCCCTTAAACGTCGGTAGATGACGTTATGGGATCCTAACTCTACCCCAGACCTAAACCTAACCCTAAACCCAACTCGTCACCTAACTGACGTTAAAGGTACAGCGTCAGTTGTATGACGACCCGGGATAGTCATCTACCGACGTTTAAGGGGGCCCTAAAACGTCGTATATTGACGAATGGTCAAAAACGTCCCAAAACGTCAGTTATATGACGAATTGGGATGAGAATGTGTTGGGCTAGCATATACTGTTGAATCACGCTAGCCTATAGCACAGGCGAACTATGTAACTGGACGGACTCAAAATATAAATAACACCCAGGCTAACTTGGATATGAGGTCCGATGTCCAAAATCCTAAATCCACCCCTTTAAAACTAGGAAGTCCACCAACATCTCAGCCAGGCCTTATTCTAAAGTTCAAAGTAATTGTTCTGACTTCATGAAGCTTCATGGTGTGAATGAAACATCAAACTGACTCAAACAAACTCTTTGAAATGTATATATGGTAAATGGACTGCATTTATATAGCACTTTCAACAGACCCATGGCCACCAAAGCGCTTTACACATTGCCTCGTTCACCCATTCATTCTCTCATTCATACACCGACCATGGTATCAGCCACTGGATCAGCTGGTGTCTTGCTTATGGACACCTCAACACTTGGTCAGGTGGAACCAGGGATTGACCTTCTGGTTTATAGACAACCTACCTGAACCACCGAGCCACTGCCGCCCCATGATACTCGAACATCAAGAGTGAAACTTTTGATAATGTAAACAAACAGAAAACAGACATTTAGCTTTTAAAAGCTCTGTTGAGAAGTTTAAAACATGGAAAGCTCACAAAGCAACATATCAGGATACTTCATGAATTTCAGAACTAAAATGAAGAAATTGCTCTTGATTCAAGCAGAATCAGCAGCAAATTTTAAAAAGGACAATAACAAAGAGATGTTGAAGAGTTTAATCAATAATTACATGAAGCAAATACAAACGAAAACAAAGTGCTCTTTTCAGTTCATCTCTTTCTATCATTTGTTGTAAAGGCTTTCCTGCACTGAGACACACACCGCCGTGTCTTTTCTGCTGTAATATTACGATTAATTTTTTTTTTTACACTGAGGGCAGGAGACAGATTTTTTGGCTTCTGTTTTTCCTCTCTTGTTACCGTCCATCAGGTCTGAAAGAAATAATAAATCAAGTGAGATTTCAAATGAGAGACAAATGTGAAATTTAAAGTGAGTCAAAGTCAAGATCACTGATGAGTTCAATAATCATTTCAAACTAACTTCATATTGACACACGGGCTAAACAAAGGCAGAGTACTGAAAATCAAATTAGGGGTGTAAATATTAATCGATTTCGTATCATTACAGCCGTTGCATCGATGCCGTCCGCAAGAGTTTAGATTAATGTGTTTATTTTGCCGTCTGTCTGTTCGCCTGTCTATTTTCGGTATCAGCTTCGACATATGCGTACAACCTATTCCTGAAGCTGCAGGTGGCGCTAACCTCATTACTATACTGTCTTCAACTTCACAACACTTCACATGCGTTACTTACTGTTAAATGCTGTTTCTGTATTCTCAACAAAAGGCCAATAATTTATTTTATTTTTTTACATAATAGATATCATGTAAAAATTTTAGTTGTTCCGATTCCGATACTAGTATCAGACATGCCGCCATACAAATTCTGGAATCGGTATCGGCGAGTACTTCTATCCGCGTAGCGATCCGATACCATTTTATTAAACAATGTCTAGGAAGCACAGGAAGTCGGTGCTGTTGCCACAAGCAACCACTGTTTAGAGCAGCGAAGAAGAAAATGCGCGTGCGTGCGCCCTGGCATAATGTCCGCAGTTTGGCTGTATTTCAGACTGGACCAACCAGACAGTAACTCCTCGTTTATACTCGACGCGTCCGCAAGAGCGCGAGTCTTCGCTGCCTGCGTGCGCACCTCTCCAAACGGACGAAGCATTTATACTTAACGCGCTCGCCGTCGTGCTATTCTGTGAAACGACAGGGGGCGAACTCGGAATAATCTCCTCTAAACCACCAGGAATCAGCAGTGAAGAAGTAGTTTGCCGTTTATTAGTAGTTTATTAATAGCTAATTCATAAAAGAGTAAATGCAGTAGGTTTATTGTAGCCTACTTTCACTGCATGTAAACTAGTTAAATAACTGAAGCCTTATTGGAGAGTGTTTAAACCTTAATTTTACCAGCAGGGCTTAATTCTGCTATTGTAGGATTATTTTGTAGATGTAACCAATTACTTTAGACAAGTGCAAACTAGGTGCTTAATGCAAATGTGTTCCTGTTCACAAAATGAGATGTTATGGTCGCCCATCAATGCAAATGTCTCTGTGTATAGAAGGATCATAAACATGCTGGTACAGATCGTACCAGTTCGGGCCAGATTCGGCTCGAAGTCGTACATCTTCGGATGCGGCGCGCGCGCAAAGTTACAAAAAAGTGCCGTGCACACCGCCAGGCGCAATGGGGTCTTGCGGACCCTATGCGCATGACCGCCCACACCGCAATGACGTCCATTTTTGCCGCGCGCCTTCGCACTCTTGCGGACTCGTCGAGTATAAACAAGGCTTAAAACGGCGACATGTCTCATGCCATACTGCAATTTCGAGGGGTAGAACAAGTATAAGCAACTTCAAACACGGAGTAATTTAAGCATTTGAAGACCCGTCAACCCGCAGAACACGATGGCAGACGGAGGATGAGCCGCGTCAGAATCAACAATCTCTGAAAGCTTCATTCAAACGAAGAGAAATGTTTTCAAAAGACAGCCAACGAGCGATAAATGTAACCAACAACATGTAAGTTATTGAGTTTATTATTCTGGATGACCAGCCGCTGTGAAAACTGAAATGTCATTTATTTAACAAAATTGTTTATTGATCTTCAGTTATAAAGAGATTATTTTCTTATATTATTCATATAATCTTTTTATTTTTTTTTTATTTTTATTTTTTTTTTTACAGTGTAATATTTTTTTTTTAATTTTTTTTATTAAACATTTAGACATACATACAAACAAACATAGTGCAATAGTGAGCAATCTTGTAATTCCATAATTCCAGAAGTGACACAAGAGCAAAAAAGTGGTTTAAGTGTTTAATTGAAGTGTGTGTGTGTGTGTGTAGTGTGTGTGTGTGTGTGTGTGTGTGTGTGTGTGTGTATGCGTAACCAAAGTAACCATTTATTATTTACTACCATTATCATTACCCTCACCGCCCCTACTCCCCACTACCACCATATTGCCAATATTGTATGTCTATTTATTTATACATATAATCTTTTTAGATTCCTAGATTTATTTGTTGCACTTTTTTATATATATAGTTATTTTGCAAATGTAAAATACCTTTTTTAGTTTACAGTATTAGATGTGTAGCTGCATTAAGTTTTTTTTCACTTAAGATAAATATTGCTATGAAATGTTTAATTTAGGGATAAGTTTGAAGCACACCATAATAATTCTATCAATTCATACAGTGCTAGAATGAATTGCAGCTGAATAGATACTGTACACACCCAGGTATCGGATTCGGTACTCGGTATCAGCCGATACCCTGAGTCTAGGTATCGAATCGGTGTCAGGAAGAGAAAAAGGGTATCTGAACATCTCTCAGTAAAAATAAATAGTATACGAATCGTATCGCAGGAAGTTCTGAAGTATCGAAAATAATCGAATCGTTGGCTTAAGAAATTGGTATTGTATCGAATTGTCAGTAAGGCTCCAATTTACACCCCTAAGACCGTTTGAAAACAAAGTATTACTGGTTTTACGTGTTCTGCCTTGGTTTCTCATCGGCTTTTGGAAGCTACTGTTAAAACAATCCATTAATTTCTCAAAAAAACAAAAAAAAAAAAAAAAAACTTTTAAAGGAGTCTTGAATGTGCCAAAACATCAATAACTAATTTTCGACCAAAACGAAGTAACAGTCTTTTGCCTTTACATGGCAGTGTAAACACCAAGACACAATACAATCACATCAGGTGTCAGCCTCATTCACAACCTGGATAGATTCAACAGCAGCCACTGTGAAACAGCGCCAGCTATAGGTGGAGAGGAGAGATTTGACTGACTTACACAGAAGAGATTTTGTTTCTCAGCACATAAAGATGAACTACTTACCGTGATCTCAGACTGTGGTGATGTGGTTTCTGCACTGCATGGATCTTCATGTGTAGCTTCAGCTGACTTTTAATAGAGAAACTCTTTCCACACTGATCACATGTGTGCGGCTTCTCTCTACTGCGGTTCCTCTTGTAAGGTTTTTCTCTGCTGTGGATCTTCTCATGTAATTTCAGATGTTGTGACTGACTGAATCTCTTGTCACAGTGTGAACACTTGTAAGGTTTTTCTCCAGTGTGGATCTTCTCATGTGATTTCAGATGTTGTGACTGAATGAATCTCTTGTCACAGTGTGAACACTTGTAAGGTTTTTCTCCAGTGTGGATCTTCTCATGTGTTTTCAGATATGATGACTGACTGAATCTCTTGTCGCAGTGTGAACACTTGTAAGGTTTTTCTCCACTGTGGATCTTCTCATGTTTTGTCAGATATGATGATTGACTGAATCTCTTGTCACAGTGTGAACACTTGTAAGGTTTTTCTCCACTGTGGATCTTCTCATGTGTTTTCAGATATGATGACTGACTGAATCTCTTGTCACAGTGTGAACACTTGTAAGGTTTTTCTCCACTGTGGATCTTCTCATGTGATTTCAGATGTATTGACTGACTGAATCTCTTATCACAGTGTGAACACTTGTACGGTTTTTCTCCAGTGTGGATCCTCTCATGTGTTTTCAGATGTGATGACTGACTAAATCTTTTGTCGCAGTGTGAACACATGTAAGGTTTTTCTCCAGTGTGGATCTTCTGATGTGTTTTCATTTGTTCTAATCGACTGAATCTCTTGTCGCAGTGTGAACACTTGTAAGGTTTTTCTCCAGTGTGGATCCTCTCGTGCAGCTCTAAACATTTCGCTGTCATAAAAGTCTTCTCACACTCAAAGCACATGTACTCTCTCACACCAGTGTGTATTTTCTGATGTACATGTAAAGATTGCTGATGTGAAAAAGTCTTTCCACATACAGCACATGAATATGGCTTCTCCTTCGTATGAACGGTCAGGTGTGACTTCAGGTGTGATGCCCTGAGAAATGCTTTGCCGCACTGATCACATGTGAACGGCTTCTCTTCCAGTGTGAACTCTCATGTGACTTTTAAGGAGTGTTGATCGGCCGAATATCTTCCCACATTGATGGCATGAGTGCGGCTTCTCTCCAGTGTGAACTGTCATGTGATTATTAAGACTGTGTTTGATTGTGAAACTCTTCCCACATTGATCACATGTAAATGGCTTTTCTCCCGTGTGAACTCTCCATGTGAATCTTCCGATGATGTTTGTATCTGAAACTCTTCCCGCACTGATCACACATGTGCGGCTTCTCTCCAGTGTGGATCTTCTCATGTGTTTTCAGATTTGATGACTGACTGAATCTCTTGTCACAGTGTGAACACTTGTAAGGGTTTTCTCCGATGTGGATCCTCTCATGTGTTTTCAGATGTGATGACTGACTGAATCTCTTGTCACAGTGTGAACACTTGTAAGGTTTTTCTCCGCTGTGGATCTTCTCATGTGATTTCAGATGTATTGACCAACTGAATCTCTTGTCGCAGTGTGAACACTTGTAAGGTTTTTCTCCAGTGTGGATCCTCTGGTGCAGCTCTAAATATTTCGCTGTCATAAAAGTCTTCTCACACTCAAAGCACATGTACTCTCTGATACCAGTATGAGTTTTCTGATGTGCATGTAAATATATCAGCAGTGAAAATTTCTTTCCACACACAGAACATGAATGTGGCTTCTCCTTAATATGAACTGGCAAGTGTCTCTTCAGGTCTGATGACCTAAGAAAGGTCTTTCCACACTGATCACATGAGAACGGCTTCTCTCCAGAGTGAACTAGCATGTGACGCTCAAGACGTTGTTTGGCTGTGAAACTCTTTCCACACTGAGTACAGGTGAATGGCTTCTCTCCAGTGTGGATTCTCATGTGAATCTCAAGACCATATTTGGATGTGAGACTTGTTCCACACTGAGTACAGGTGAAGATTTATTGGCTCTTCTTTCTTTGAAAATGTCTTTTTAGACTTTGAGCGACTCAAATGTTTGTCTCCAGGTTTGACACGATGTTCCTCCTCCACTTCACTCAGTTCTTCTCTCTCCTCCTCCACTTCACTCAGTTCTTCACTCTCCTCCTCCACATCACTCATTTTTCACTCTCGTCACTCTCTTCCATAAGGTCTAAAATGAGAAAAAAAGGTTTAATTGCATCAGTACATATGTCACATTTAATGTTTGTGTTCATGTTATGTTTGCCTGTTACACAGTTTGCCCACGTGTTGCTGTGATTTAATCCCTAGCTGTGTCTCAATGTGAAGGCTGCATCCTCCGAAGGCTGCATTTGAAGGCTAATTGACGAAGGCCAATTGATGCCAAATGCACCCTTCGTTTCCCTGTGAAAGGAAGGATACATAAAAGGTTCCTTAGCGGCCTATCCTCCCCAATAACCCAATAAGGTGACCACAGCATTTTTTGTTAAAAAATGGCAGCTGAGAGTCAGGTGGTGGGCGACAAATTCATATTTAAATGCAAGTATTATTTTATTTTTATTTACTCATATAACTAGCGAAACGTCTTGATTACTGATGTAACCCTCGTTCCCTGAAGGAGGGAACGGGAGGACGTAACGATATATAATGGGATCACTTCAGGGAGCCCTGTCAACTTCGAGCAACTACAGAACAGAGCCAATGAACGTTGGCATACGTGAGAAGTGTCACGTGCCATGCACAGGAAGCGGGCGCTCAATGTTTTTCTCTGAGGAGCCGAGATTGAGACGGCCGTACATGGCCGAGACGATGGTCAGCAGCTGTGGCGGCAAACGTCATGTCTCCCGTTCCCTCGGGAGGGATTACATCTAACCGAGACGTTCCCTTTCAGTCGCTCACGTTCGATGTGACATCAACGTGACGACGTAATGGGATCCCTTGGAAACGCCATCGGTTGCTGCCACATCCAATGCCCTACGCAGGACTCTAAGACCCCAAACTGGCTGGGGTGGAAGGCCTGCGTAAAGGGAGTTCGGACTGCTGCTCCATATACATATTTAAAACTTTATAAATGAAAACATCTGACTTCCGGCAACGATCGTCGCAACGGTTCCTGCGGCCAAGTGCGTTCATGGGTGATGGAAGTCTGCATACGAGGTAGGACGTAGCCGTAGGAAGCGTCACAGCCGTCACAGCGGTTCCTACGGTACGTACGCCAACTTCCATCCCCGCGAACGTTACGTCGAATCGTTGCCAGAAGTCAGATATTTTCATTTATAAAGTTTTAAATATGTATATTTTTACGACAATACCGCACGGATTACCCTCAGAAGGCCTTCGTTTATCACCCTGGAGCCAGATGGATGACTGATTGTGAAGGATTTATGCATATTTTTGGGACTTGAAGGTGCTGGACCCATTTCTTCACATTATATCCACTGAAGGGTCTAAGACATTTTCTAAAATAACTGAAAATGTGTTCGTCTGAAACAAGATTGACATGTATCTCAAACGGCTTGAGGGTGAGTAATGCATGGTTTAAATATCATTTTTGGCCGAACTATCCCTTTAAATCAGAAGCTGTTGTTTATGGACCATAACCCGTCAGTGTGTTTTATTCTTTGCCTTTGTTGATGTTTTCCATCACTATTCATTTTCTATCGTGTTGTAAGGCTGTTTCAAACACATATTCATTTTAATCCGTCGAACTTTTAATGATGGTGTTTGTTACGTTAAACGTGGTTCTGTAAACATTTACTTTACTGTGGTAAATCCACATGGTTAGTTAGTCTCGTAATGTGCTCATGATTCTGACTGTAGGGCTAAGTACGATCGTTTTGTAGTGTGTGTGTGTGTGTGTGTGTGCGAGAAAGAGAGTGTGTGAGTGCTGATCAAATAATCTCTTTGAGAATTGTAATATTATAATATGAGGTAGAACGAATGAAATGCGGGTATTTTGCCTGTTTTAAACAGCAGTAACATGTACAAATAACAGCTTATAAAAAGTATGAGGAACTAAAAAAACATACCTTTCTGAAACGTCCTGTAACCGCCGTTCATGCACAAGTTCTGCTCGATTCCTCTCTACTAATATTCTCTGACGCCTATGTTTACAATACAGCGGCGCTCGTGCAACTGGTAACGGGGCGTGACGCTTCCGGACAGCGTCAACTTAGCGAATCACAACACACTGGGCCAAGCTGACCAATCAGAACCCGTTGTGTATTGTTCTTCTTCCGTTTTTTTGGCGCGTCCGCGTTGCATTATACACTCCAGTCCAGCGGTGGCGGTAATGCAACAAATTGTTGCCAACCACCATTTAAAATTTGAAGAAGAAGAAGAGGTCTAGACATGTTGCTACGGAGAATAGATCTGAGTCCCGCCCCCTGATATCGCTAAACTGATTGGCTTTGTGTTTTTTTTTCTAACTTGTGAGAGGTTGCAGTGAAATTTGTTTGTGCGAAGCGGCAAAACTGAGGGAAACCTAGAGACGAGGTAAGCGACGGAGAAATCAACAGTTTCTGCTCAAGAATACGGGTCAAATCGCGTCAAATATTGATTTGGGAACAGACGTTTTTGCAATACTCTATGGCAATCGCGGGATTAGTGGCAAAGATAATCGTTAACATTATATATAATGTTATATGGTAGGTATGTGGACAAAAAATTAAAACTCAACAAATAGACAAATGGATAGCATATGTGGAAAGACCTGGGTACCCCCTTTACAAAATAAAAAGAAAAAAGTAAATATGTCAAGTATGAAGAAAGTTACAACATTTTATAGTTCAGTAATCAGCACCTATTTTTGTCTCATTTCTAAGGTGAAAACAATAGAATTTAGTGTGACCGAAAACAAGTTGTTTTTTTTCACAAAAATGCTCATAACTTTCTCAATATTGAAGATATCTTAATGAAATTTTCTGTGGAGATGGGTTTCATATAGTTATTTGGATCTAACGTGGGTTTCATATAGTTATTTGGATTTTTACTTGATTTTAACACACATAAAGACTGATTTGGCCTATCTTTTATAGTATTTTTTCTGACGAGCAGTTGTTGAAAATACAAATAATTGAATGGAAAACAACGATCCAAGGAAAATTATATATCCTTAATTTAAAAGATGGATTTTGGTTGATTCATGCTATTTCCAGTTGTGTAAGAATAAAGAGTTAACAATACTAAGGAAAGAGAGTGGAGGAGACCACACAAAAGTTGAGTGTAGCCTACACGACACGCTGCATTTTGGCAGCTTTTCTACAGGTAACGTTCAGTGTCGGTAGTCATTAAAAATGTGGGGGACTTTAAATGGCCACGAAATTTTGTACAGCACACCACAAACATATGTTCTCTCAGGAAAGTGTCCAAAGTGGGACACCGAAATAATTTCGTGACAGTAGAATTCTTCAATATTGTTTGAAATCGCATTTCAGGAGGAAAATGTAGCCTGACTAGAAAAAAAATGAAAACAAATGTGCAGTCGAAACCCCTAATGATGTGATAGGCTAAAAATAATCAGGGATTCCCACAGCGAGTCAATGAAAACAGCGCATTTTAGGAGACCCGCTAAGAGTGATTCGGGAAAATCCGGCACAGGGATTTGGAACACAATGGCGGCCGCTATTTATTGAAATGTCCACATACCTATATATGGTCAATATGGCCTTAAGATTTTTTTTTTTTTTTTTTTTTTGAGGTGATAGCTGGCCATGTGGTGCAGTCTAAGCTTTTGTCCTTAAAGGATTTTTTTCCTTACATTACTTTTACTTTTTTTTACTTTAAGTAGTTTTAAAAACAGTATATTTGTACTTGAGCAAAAAGCTTGAGTTGATACTTCAACTTCTACAAAAGTATTTTTAAACCCTAGTATCTATACTTTTACTGAAGTAATGAATGTGAATACTTTTGACACCTCTGAATAAAGTTCTATAATACTTACAATCGTTGTTAAATTCTCCTGGTTGTTACCCCCTTTATTCCCCAATATTACCAATATTATATTATCGTTACCCAATTTTGTTTAATAAGGCATGTCATTTTTTTTTTCAAAAGTACAAAAATGTGCAACAGTAACTTATACTCAATCTAAGTAGTCCTTCAAAAAAATAAGAGACTTGAGTAATAGAGTACACAAATAAATCTCAACTTAAAAACAAGAGCAGTATTAAACCCAGAATGAAAATATACATCTTTCAAGTATCTCTGGTAATTTAATTCCCCAAACCTGTTGTAAAATATAAATTGCCCTTACCTGTAGGTTAAATATGCTAGACGTTGTTTCCGAGTTTGACCATTTCAGTCCTGGATCCGTTTCACTGGGCGTTTTCTAGTATAAAAATCCAGACTTCATCAAAATAAAGATATTTCTTGGAATAATCCTTCGAGACTTGTCTTGACAGCTCCACCACAAAATGGTTTTGTTTTACTTAAGAAAAATTCACAATAGAAAAGAAAAGACAAATCAAAAAAAAGGGAAACTGAAATTGCAGTGCTCAGAAACAAGGAACGAAGCCTTTTATACTGTCCCTGTCATTGGGGCAAAGGCAAGTTAAAAAAATATGCATCAAGCGATCCAAATCTCTCCTGCAAATGTAATGTTTCACAACTGGGACATTCAAAAAAACCCTCTTGCAATGTTTATTCAGTTTTTTATTCAGTTTCTCAATTTGTCTGTTAATGTGTTTCTATCAGCAAACACTCAGAATAAAGTGAGCTGATCTGCCGATGATCCTGAATGGCTTGTTGAATGAGTGTTGATAGTCTGAGGATCATCAATATGCAGATCTGCTGAAAACACTCTTTATTTCATGACAATAGTTCCTGTTTTCACCTCATTTATTATGCTGATGTCTTCAGATCTCCTCTAAATTGACACTTAAAGCTCATTTCATTGGTGTCAATAGACTGAGGGGTTCTATAGCGATAGAGACAAATGCTTAGATGTGTCATTTAGTCTTAAAACAAACTCAGTAATGTTGATTTTCAGCTCCTCCTACAGTGGAATTCATCTTCAGTGAAGCTCCTCCCACAACAATCACATCATCAGTGAAGCTCCTCCCACAGAAATTCACCAATAAATGCTGAAATATTCCCATCAGTCTACAAGTGAAGACGATCAGCAAAGCATCAGGAAGAGCTGAAATCTGCAAGACTGAGTTTATTAAAGAGGACAGTGAGAACACGAGTGATCCAGAACCCTGCAGAATGAAACACACTGAAGATCCTGACGAACAAAGAGGTTGGTGTTTATTCTTCATTCATTCATGATGCTGGAGAACATTCATGTTAGAAAGAATCAAGCACTTCATCACTTTTAGACAAACGGGTAAACTATGGAATAGAAGAATAAGTTCTTTGTTGTTTGTTTACCACAGATGGTCAGTAAAGGGAGGTTTGAGAAACTGTTATATCGTGTTGAGGCAAAAATTCAATAAACGGACATCCCTGCATAAAAGACACTCAGAGTCAAATTAATAAAAGAAAAAAGGTTTATTATTTTTGCAAGAACAATAAAGGCTCAGTCACCAACACAGATTACTGCGAAGTGAAATGACGCCCAGAACACAGGCTGTATTTCATTCTTGTATCTCTCTCAAGGTTATTTTACTTCAGGCCCAGCCTTCCCTGTAAAATTCCACAAGCCATAGGACTCACTAGCTGGGTTAGATTTACCGCTAACCCCCTCTATCCTCCCCAGTCTAAGATGACCTCGGACCCGGCCTGATTTCTGGTACCTCACTCCACTCTTGATAAAGGAAAGACAAATTACTTCCTTCACGGATAGCTAAAAAGACATTCCTCCGTTATTACATATAGGAGGTGAACAGATAATATAAAATAGAAAAACATAAGATCCAGTAGTTATATGTAATACATGTGAGTTAAAATTTCCCCAACAATTGATTGTCAACATCAGGTCCAACTTAATATTTTAGCTGTTTCATTTTACATTTAGAACTGGCTCACATTTATATTGCAATCATGTTAACAAACATTTTGACATTTCTCAATATAGTTTGCTGAGTATTGACACAATTCGATATTGATGGTTTTGGATATACTGTATATTAGATAAAGTACATGGCAAATGTTCTCAAGCTAAGAAAATCTCTCCAATAATGCTGTAAACTATACACAGGAGTCAGTTTGGACTACCAATATTGAAGGTTAAAATTTACTGATTTTTATACAAACACTCAAATTACATTCAAGGAAGTTTTTTTTAAATATAATTTGACTTTTTATCTCAAAATTCTGACTTTTTTCTCACAATTGCGAGTTTACATCTCGCAATTCTGATTTTATTTCTCAGAATTGTGAGATATAAAGTCAGAATTGCGTGATATAAAGTCGCAATTGCGTGTTATAAAGTCAGAATTGCGAGATATAAAGTCAGAATTGATTGATTTAAAGCCGCAATTGCGTGTTATAAAGTCAGAGTTGCGAGATATAAAGTCAGAATTGTGTGATATAAAGTCAGAATTGCGAGATATAAAGTCAGAGCTGCGAGATATAAAGTCAGAGCTGCGAGATATAAAGTCAGAATTGCGAGATATAAAGTCAGAATTGATTGATTTAAAGCCGCAATTGCGTGTTATAAAGTCAGAGTTGCGATATATGAAGTCAGAATTGCGAGATATATAGTCACAATTACGGGTTATAAAGTCAGAATTGCAAGATATAAAGTCACAATTACGGGTTATAAAGTCAGAAATTGCAAGATATAAAGTCAGAATTGCTAGATATAAAGTCAGAATTGATTGATATAAAGTCAGAATTGCGTGTTATAAAGTCAGAGTTGCGAGGTATAAAGTCAGAATTGCAAGATATAAAGTTAGAATTGATTTATATAAAGCCGCAGTTGCGTGTTATAAAGTTAAAATTGTGAGATATAAAGTCAGAATTGTGAGATATAAAGTCAGAATTGCGAGATATAAAGTCAGAATTGCGTAGATATAAGTCAGGAATTGCGTGATATAGTCAGAATTGCGAATATAAAGTCAGAGCTGCGAGATATAAAGTCAGAATTGCGAGATATAAAGTCAGAATTGATTGATTTAAAGCCGCAATTGCGTGTTATAAAGTCAGAATTGCGTGTTATAAAGTCAGAATTGTGATATATAAAGTCAGAATTGCGAGATATTAAGTCAGAATTGCGACATACAAAGTCAGACTTGCGTGATATAAAGTCAGAATTGCGTGTATATAAAGTCAGAATTGCGAATAATAAAGTCAGAATTGCAAGATATAAAGTCAAAATTGCGAATAATAAAGTCAGAATTGCGAGATATTAAGTCAGAATTGTGTGATATAAAGTCAGAATTGTGAGATATAAAGTCAGAATTGTGAGATATAAAGCCGGAATTGCGATGTGTATAAAGTCAGAAATTGCGAGATATAAAGTCAGAATTGCGTGATATAAAGTCGCAATTGCATGTTATAAAGTCAGATTTCGTGATATAAAGTCAGAATTGCGTGTTATAAAGTCAGAATTGCGAGATATAAAGTCAGAATTGCGTGATATAAAGTCGCAATTGCATGTTATAAAGTCAGATTTCGTGATATAAAGTCAGAATTGTGTGATATAAAGTTAGAGTTGCGGGATATAAAGTCGCAATTACGTGTTATAAAGTCAGAATTGCGAGATATAAAGTCAGAGCTGCGAGATATAAAGTCAGAATTGCGAGATATAAAGTCAGAATTGATTGATTTAAAGCTGCAGAATTGCGTGTTATAAAGTCAGAGTTGCGAATATATAAGTCAGAATTGCGAGATATAAAGTCACAATTACGGGTTATAAAGTCAGAATTGCGAGATATAAAGTCAGAATTGCGAGATATAAAGTTAGAATTGATTGATATAAAGTCAGCAGTTGCGTGTTATAAAGTTAAAATTGCGAGATATAAAGTCAGAATTGCGAGATATAAAGTCAGAATTGATTGATTTAAAGCCGCAATTGCGTGTTATAAAGTCAGAATTGCGTGTTATAAAGTCAGAATTGTGTGATATAAAGTCAGAATTGTGATATATAAAGTCAGAATTGCGAGATACAAAGTCAGAATTGCGTGATATAAAGTCAGAATTGCGAGATATAAAGTTAGAATTGCAAGATATAAAGTCAGAATTGTGAATAATAAAGTCAGAATTGCGAGATACAAAGTCAGAATTGTGTGATATAAAGTCAGAAGTGCATGATATAAAGTCAGAATTGTGTAGATATAAAGTCAGAAGTGCGTGATATAAAGTCAGAATTGCGAGATATAAAGTCAGAATTGCGAAGATATAAAGTCAGAATTGTGAATATATAAAGTCAGAATTGCGAGATATAAGTCAGAATTGTGTGATATAAAGTCAGAATTGCGAGATATAAAGTCAGAATTGAGAGATATAAAGTCAGGATTGGTGATATAAAGTCAGAATTGCGTGTATATAAAGTCAGAATTGCGAGATATAAAGTCAGAATTGAGAGATATAAAGTCAGAATTGATGTGATATAAAGTCAGCAATTGCGTGATATAAAGTCAGAATTGCGAGATATAAAGTCAGAATTGCGAGATATAAAGTTAGAATTGCATTATATAAAGTCAGAATTGCGTGATATAAAGTCAGAATTGCGAGATATAAAGTCAGAATTGCGAAGATATAAAGTCAGAATTGATTGATTATAAAGTCAGCAATTGCGTGATATAAAGTCAGAATTGCGTGATATAAAGTCAGAATTGTGTGATATAAAGTCAGAATTGTGATATATAAAGTCAGAATTGCGAGATACAAAGTCAGAATTGCGTGATATAAAGTCAGAATTGCGAATAATAAAGTTAGAATTGCAAGATATAAAGTCAGAATTGCGAATAATAAAGTCAGAATTGCGAGATACAAAGTCAGGATTGTGTGATATAAAGTCAGAAGTGCGTGTTATAAAGTCAGAATTGTGAGATATAAAGTCAGAAGTGCGATGTTATAAAGTCAGAATTGCGAGATATAAAGTCAGAATTGCGTGTTATAAAGTCAGAATTGCAAGACAAAAGTCAGGATTGTGTGATATAAAGTCAGAATTGCGAGATATAAAGTCAGAATTGAGAGATACAAAGTCAGGATTGGGTGATATAAAGCTGCAATTGCGTGTTATAAAGTCAGAATTGCGAGATATAAAGTCAGAATTGAGAGATATAAAGTCAGAATTGATTGATATAAAGCTGCAATTGCGTGTTATAAAGTCAGAGTTGCGAGATATAAAGTCAGAATTGCGAGATATAAAGTTAGAATTGATTGATATAAAGTCAGCAGTTGCGTGTTATAAAGTTAAAATTGCGAGATATAAAGTCAGAATTGCGAGATATAAAGTCAGAATTGATTGATATAAAGCTCAGAATTGCGTGTTATAAAGTCAGAATTGCGTGATATAAAGTCAGAATTGTGTGATATAAAGTCAGAATTGCGAATGATACAAAGTCAGAATTGCGTGATATAAAGTCAGAATTGCGAATAATAAAGTTAGAATTGCAAGATATAAAGTCAGAATTGCGAGATAATAAAGTCAGAATTGCGAGATACAAAGTCAGGATTGTGTGATATAAAGTCAGAAGTGCGTGTTATAAAGTCAGAATTGTGAGATATAAAGTCAGAAGTGCGTGTATATAAAGTCAGAATTGCGAGATATAAAGTCAGAATTGCGTGTTATAAAGTCAGAATTGCAAGACATAAAGTCAGAATTGTGTGATATAAAGTCAGAATTGCGAGATATAAAGTCAGAATTGCGAGATACAAAGTCAGGATTGGGTGATATAAAGTCAGAATTGCGAGATATAAAGTCAGAATTGTGTGTTATAAAGTCAGAATTGCCTGATATAAAGTCAGAATTGCGTGTTATAAAGTCAGAATTGCGTGTTATAAAGTCAGAATTGTGATATATAAAGTCAGAATTGCGAAATATTAAGTCAGAATTGCTGTGATATAAAGTCAGAATTGCGAGATATAAAGTCAGAATTGTGAGATATAAATGCGATATAAAGTCAGAATTGCGAGATATAAAGTCAGAATTGCGTGTTATAAAGTCAGAATTGCTGTGATATAAAGTCAGAATTGCGAGATATAAAGTCAGAATTGCGATGATATAAAGTCAGAATTGCGAGATATAAAGTCAGAATTGTGTGATATAAAGTCAGAATTGCGAGATATAAAGTCAGAATTGCGAGATATAAAGTCAGAATTGTGAGATATAAAGTCAGAATTGCGAGATATAAAGTCAGAATTGTGAGATATAAAGTCAGAATTGAGAGATATAAAGTCAGAATTGCGAGATATAAAGTCAGAATTGCGTGATATAAAGTCAGAATTGCGATGATATAAAGTCAGAATTGTGATATATAAAGTCAGAATTGCGTGATATAAAGTCAGAATTGCGAGATATAAAGTCAGAATTGTGAGATATAAAGTCAGAATTGCTGTAGATATAAAGTCAGAATTGCGAGATATAAAGTCAGAATTGCGTGATATAAAGTCAGAATTGCGTGATATAAAGTCAGAATTGCGAGATATAAAGTCAGAATTGCGAGATATAAAGTCAGAATTGTGAAGATATAAAGTCAGAATTGCGAGATATAAAGTCAGAATTGCGAGATATAAAGTCAGAATTGTGTGTTATAAAGTCAGAATTGCCTGATATAAAGATCAGAAATTGCGATGTTATAAAGTCAGAATTGTGATATATAAAGTCAGAATTGCGAAATATTAAGTCAGAATTGCTGTGATATAAAGTCAGAATTGCGAGATATAAAGTCAGAATTGTGTGATATAAAGTCAGAATTGCGTGATATAAAGTCAGAATTGCGTGATATAAAGTCAGAATTGTGATGATATAAAGTCAGAATTGCGAGATATAAAGTCAGAATTGCTGTGATATAAAGTCAGAATTGCGAGATATAAAGTCAGAATTGTGTGATATAAAGTCAGAATTGTGATAGATCGAAGTGTGATATAAAGTCAGAATTGTGTGATTATAAAGTCAGAATTGCGTAGATATAAAGTCAGAATTGCGTGATATAAAGTCAGAATTGCGAAATATTAAGTCAGAATTCTGTGATATAAAGTTAGAATTGCGAAATATTAAGTCAGAATTGTGTGATATAAAGTCAGAATTGCAAGATATAAAGTCAGAATTGTGTGATATAAAGTCAGAATTGCGAAATATTAAAGTCAGAATTGTGTGATATAAAGTCAGAATTGCGTGATATAAAGTCAGAATTGTGTGATATAAAGTCAGAATTGTGTGATATAAAGTCAGAATTGTGTAAGATATAAAGTCAGAATTGCGTAATATAAAGTCAGAATTGCGAGATATAAAGTCAGAATTGCGTGATATAAAGTCAGAATTGCGTGATATAAAGTCAGAATTGTGAGATATTAAGTCAGAATTGTGTGATTATAAAGTCTAGAATTGCGAAATACTAAGTCAGAATTGTGATATAAAGTCAGAATTGCAAATATTAAGTCAGAATTGTGTGATATAAAGTCAGAATTGCGAGATATATAAGTCAGAATTGTGAGATATAAAGTCAGAATTGCGAGATATAAAGTCAGGAATTGTGAGATATAAAGTCAGAATTGCGAGATATAAAGTCAGAATTGTGTAGATATAAAGTCAGAATTGTGTGATATAAAGTCAGAATTGCAAGATATAAAGTCAGAATTGCGATAGATATAAAGTCAGAATTGCGTGATATAAAGTCAGAATTGCGATATAAAGTCAGAATTGCGTGATATAAAGTCAGAATTGTGTGATATAAAGTCAGAGAATTGTGATATATAAAGTCAGAATTGCGAGATATAAAGTCAGAATTGTGTGATATAAAGTCAGAATTGTGAGATATAAAGTCAGAATTGCGATATAAAGTCAGAATTGTGATATATAAAGTCAGAATTGCGAGATATAAAGTCAGAATTGCAGATATAAAGTCAGAATTGTGATATACAAAGTCAGGAATTGTGAGATATAAAGTCAGAATTGTGAAATATAAAGTCAGAATTGCGAGATATAAAGTCAGAATTGTGAGATACAAAGTCAGAATTGTGTGATATAAAGTCAGAATTGCGTAGATATAAAGTCAGAATTGCGAGATATAAAGTCAGAATTGCGAGATATAAAGTCAGAATTGTGAGATACAAAGTCAGAATTGCGAGATATAAAGTCAGAATTGCGAGATATAAAGTCAGAATTGCGTGATATAAAGTCAGAATTTTGAATAATAAAGTCAGAATTGTGAGATATAAAGTCAGAGAAGAAAAAGATATAAACTCCCGAGAAGAAAAAGTGTCTTGTTCGGCTAAGGAATGGGAGAAAAAATATACATGGTAAAACAGTTACAGTTGACCCTAAAAAGGAGATGTAGAGACGCATAATGAATAAGAAACCCTACTCGGCTATCAGACAAAAAATATATAAATTCAAGATGAATCCGGAAAGAACGCATTTAATCTTAGTCTTTCCTATTCCTTGTGGAATCTATGTGCTTATTTGGAAATGTGCTTTTTAGCAATTGGATTAGCCTACCTATTATTTTCACTTATAGCCTAATTATTTATATTGAATAGATCCTGTTAAAATTAGTTTTATATTATTAGTGACGTTTACAGCGCCGGTCAGCGCCGTCATTAACATTTTTATAGCCTAAAGCCTATTAGCAATTTAAAGCATCACTGCAAAAATACATCTAATATAAAATCAATATTTACCTAGTAATAATAGCAAGTTCTCTCCCTCGTGTTCTGTAAAATCAGGTCTGCTGATATAATCAAATAAAATCGTAGTTGTAACTCTATATTTACAGAAGGCATAATTCTCATTGTGTATGCAGCATGAGACCAAGACAATCTTCTGTTCGTGAACAGTTGTATTTAATTCATTAATCTGACTTTGCATCCATGCATTTAATTGCCATTTGCTCATGTGATTGTAATATCCCAGTAGTATTTTAAATGATATAGTTGATTCTATAAACAACTATAAGAGATCATTTTCGCCTTTCTCCGGCTCCCTGCACCAGCGTAAAGCGAAACCGGAAGTGCTAGCGAATTGCGAGTTTATATCTCTCAATTCTGAGAAAAGATGTCAGAATTTGAAAATATAAACTTTTTTTCAATTGTGACTTTATATCGCACAATTGCGACTTTGTTTCTCATAATTTTGACTTAATATCTCGCAATTGTGAGATAATTAACAAGACTGGGATTAAATCACAGAAACACGTGGGCAAACTGGGTCTCACAGGCAAGCATAACATGAACACAGACACTAAACCTGACAGATGTACTGGAAATGCAATTAAACTTTCTTTTTTTCATTTCAGAGCTAATGGAAGAGAGCGATGAGAGTGAAGAACTGAGTGAAGTGGAGGAAGAGAGTGAAGAACTGAGTGAAGTGGAGGAGGAACATTGTGTCAAACCTGGAGACAAACCTTTGAATCGTTTAAAAACTAAAAAGACATTTTTAAAGAAAAGAAGAGCAAAGAAATCTTTCACCTGTACTCAGTGTGGAATGAGTCTCACATCCAAATATGGTCTTGAGATTCACATGAGAATCCACACTGGAGAGAAGCCATTCACCTGTACTCAGTGTGGAAAGACTTTAACAACCAAACAAAGTCTTGAGCTTCACATGAGAATACACAACGGAGAGAAGCCGTTCTCATGTGATCTGTGTGGAAAGAGTTTCACAATCAAACAAAGTCTTAAGCTTCACATGCGAGTTCACACTGGAGAAAAGCTGTTCTCATGTGATCAATGTGGAAAGACTTTAACAACCAAACGATCTCTTGAGCTTCACATGAGGATCCACACCGGAGAGAAGCCATTTTCATGTGATCAGTGTGGAAAAACCTTTCTTGGGTCATCACATCTGAAGAAACACCTGGCAGTTCATATCGAAGGAGAAGCCACATTCATGTTCTGTGTGTGGAAAGAGTTTTTCACTGCTGATATATTTACATAAACATCAGAAAATACACACTGGTGTGAGAGAGTACATGTGCTTTGAGTGCAAGAAGACTTTTATGACACGGAAATGTTTAAAACTGCACCAGAGGATCCACACTGGAGAAAAACCTTACAAGTGTTCACACTGTGACAAGAGATTCAATCAGTCATCAAATCTGAAAACACATGAGAAGATCCACAGCGAAGAGAAGCCGCACACGTGTGATCAGTGTGGAACGAGTTTCAGATACAAACATTATCTTAAGGTTCACATGAGAGTTCACACAGGAGAAAGGCCATATACATGTGATCAATGTGGAAAGAGTTTCACAGCCAAACAAAGTCTTGATATTCACATGAGAGTTCACACTGGAGAGAAGCCGTTCTCATGCCATCAATGTGGGAAGACATTCGGCCAATCAACACACCTTAAAGAACACATGAGAGTTCACACTGGAGAGAGGCCGTTCACATGTGATCAGTGCGGCAAAGCATTTATCAGGGCAATCAACCTGAAGGAACACCTGGCAGTTCATACGAAGGAGAAGCCATATTCATGTGCTGTATGTGGGAAGAGTTTTTCACTGCTGCAATATTTACATGTACATCAGAAAATACACACTGGTGTGAGAGAGTACATGTGCTTTGAGTGTGAGAAGACTTTTATAACAGCGAAATGTTTAAAACTGCACCAGAGGATCCACACTGGAGAAAAACCTTACAAGTGTTCACACTGCGACAAGAGATTCAGTCGATTGGAATATGTGAAAACACATGAGAAGATCCACACTGGAGAAAAACCTTACATGTGTTCACACTGTGACAAGAGATTCAGTCAGTCATCACATCTGACATCACATGAGAAGATTCACAGTGGAGAAAAACCTTACAAATGTACACACTGTGACAAGAAATTCAGTGATTCATCACATCTGAAATTACATGAGAGGATCCACACTGGAGAAAAACCTTACAAGTGTTCACACTGTGATAGAGATTCAGTTTTTCATCAAATCGGAAAACACATGAGAAGATCCACACTGGAGAAAAACCTTACAAGTGTTCACACTGTGACAAGAGATTCAGTGATTCATCAGCTCTGAAAACACATGAGAGAATCCACACTGGAGAAAAACCTTACGAGTGTTCACACTGTGACAAGAGATTCAGTCGATCAGAACATTTGAAAACGCATGAGAGGATCCACACTGGAGAAAAACCTTACAAGTGTTCACACTGTGACAAGAGATTCAGTCAGTCACAACATCTGAAATTACATGAGAAGATCCACAGCAGAGAAAAACCTTACAAGAGGAACCGCAGTAGAGAGAAGCTGCACACATGTGATCAGTGTGGAAAGAGTTTCTCTATTAAAAGTCAGCTGAAGCTACACATGAAGATCCATGCAGTGCAGAAACCACATCACCACAGTCTGAGATCACGGTAAGTAGTTCATCTTTATGTGCTGAGAAACAAAATCTCTTTTGTGTAAGTCAGTCAGTCAAATCTCTCCTCTCCACCTATAATTGGCGCTGTTTTACACTGGCTACGTTTACATGCAGCCAATTTTCGGGTTATGGTCGGGTTAAGGTCACTATTCGAGTTTCTGAAACATTAGGAATAACCCGTTTACATGCGTGAGCAGAGAGTTTCTCCTGTATACATGGAATTGCAATATCCCGATGTAAACAGCGACGCGCGGTTTGCTTCTAGACGTACGGACAACCTTAAGACGCAATATGCGTCATTTCCGATTCTTCTTCCTGTCTCCAAAGACAACAACAGCAGTACGTGGATAATAAATAGTTCGGGGCAGATAGCGATCGCCTTTGTTTGCGCTTTGATGCTGGTAACGTTACTGAGCTCGCTCCAAAAGTTGCTGTGCTGTGTCTCGCCTGGTTTCGCCATGTTAACTTCCGGTATACTGCACGCAGATTTTTGTATGCGCTGAGAAGTTTCTCTACTCAAAAGACCAAGATTCCTTGCGAATAGAACATACGCAGAACACAAATCACTATGGGGATATGCCGATACGCGTTTACATGACCAAAAATTCGGGTTAGAAAAGGGTTCCCCAGGTATAATATCCCGGTTTTTAAAATCCGGGATATGAGCATATTCGGGTTTTTGCCGGTATTTACATGGCTGTCGCGGCCGGGTTATTGCTAATATCCCGGTTTTGAACGGGTTATTGGCTGCATGTAAACGTAGTCAACGGCTGCTGTTGAATCATCCAGGTTGTGAATGAGGCCGATGTGACATACAATTACCTGATGTGATTGTAAAGCACATGGTGTGTACAGTAGTAAATAGTAGTGCCATATAAATGCCTTATTCATTCATTAGTTTCTTAACAGCAAAGATGAGCAATGGACATTTTGTTGTTTGAATGATTTCTATAAAAGGAGAACTCCGACGCAAAATGAACCTTTGGTCTAATCAAACATTGGTACCTAGTCAATCGTTCTCTGAGATTTGTTTTCATGATAATCGAATGTAAAGAGTTTAATCTCTAAAAACTGTTTAGTGTATAACGCTAGTAATGGGGGCATTTAATAAGTAAAAAGAAATCCCTAGTTTATACCACTAAAAAGGCTCAAAATAGCCCCGCACTAACACAGCAACATAATGAGGCTCCCTAGATGCAAACCGAAACATTGAGAACTTTGTAAGTGTACAGACCGTTTAATAAGAAGATACTTTTTAAAGACAGTCCACTTCGCGAATACAGGCAGGAGCCATCTTTGGAAAACAGTTCTCGACAAGTCAAACCACAAACGTGCTGAGTGAGCTGAACTGTATGAAGTTCAACGAACTTCCGAACTGTATGAACAGCGTTCGTGGTTCCACTTGTCGAGACTTCCACTTTCCACGTTCCACTTTTTCTCCTGCCTGTACGAAGTCGACTGTCTTTATAAAGCATCTTCTTATTAAACAGTCTGTACACTTACAAAGTTCTCAATGCTTCAGATTGCATGTATGGACCCTCATTATTTGGCTGTGTTAGTGTGGGGCTATTTTAGTGGTGTTAACTAGTGATTTCTTTTTACTTATTATATGCCCCTATATACTAGCGTTATACACTATAAACAGTTTAGAGATAAAACTCTTTACAGTCGATTGTCATGAAAACAAATCTCAGAAAATGGTCGACAAGGTACCAATGTTTTACATTTACATTTAGTCATTTAGCAGACGCCTTTATACAAAGCGACTTATATCTGAGGACTAAATCAAGCAAGTCATTGTGGAAAGGCAATAACAACACAAGAAGTGCTCAAAATACAAAGTTCAAACATTGCTCAGAGTAGTATAAACCAGACAAGTAAGGATTTTTGTGGTTCTTGGTGATGGTACCACGAGCCGTCGCTCATTGATTGATCATAGGCTTCTGGTAGGGATGTAGACACGTCAGGAGCGAGTGAAAGTAAGAGGGAGCTGAGCCAGTGATCGATCTGTAAGCAAGAGTCAATGCCTTGAACTTGATGCGAGCAGCAAGTGGTAGCCAGTGCAGAGAGATGAACAGAGGAGTGATGTGGGCTCTTTAACGCTCATTGAAGACCAGACAAGCTGCAGCATTCTGGATCATTTGTAGAGGTTAAGTTGCACATGATGGAAGTCCAGCCAGAAGATTGCAGTAATCAAGCCTAGAAATTACCAGGGCCTGGACAAGAAGTTGTGATGCATGCCCAGTTATGAAAGGCCTGATCTTCCTGATGTTGTGCATTGCAAACCGGCATGATCGAGCTGTTTTTTGTAATATGGTCTGAGAAGGTCAGCTGGTTATCAAAGATCACTCCAAGATTTCTGACCAACCTTGATGGGGTGATTGAGGAAGAATCTAGCTGGATAGTGAAGTCGTGTTGTAGAGACGGATTGGCAGGGAGGATGAGCTCAGTCTTAGCAAGGTTGAGCTGCAGGTGATGTTCCTTCATCCATGCCAAGATGTCCGCCAGACAGGTTGAGATTCGTGCAGCTACTGTGGGACCATCTGGTTGAAATGAGAGGTAGATCTGGGTGTCATCAGCATAGCAATGGTAAGAGAAACCATGTGCCTGTATGATGGGTCCCAGTGATGTGGTGTAAATGGAGAAGAGGAGTGAACCAAGCAACCCCTGTGGTCAGTTGATGTGCTTTGGATACCTCTCCTCTCCATGTGACCCCGAAGGACCAACCTGTGAGATAGGACTCAAACCAGTGGAGAGGAGTACCTGTGATGCCCAGTGATGAGAGAGTGGACAAAAGGATCTGATGATTCACCATGTCGAAGGCAGCCGACAGGTCCAGGAGAATGAGGACTGATGATTTGGAAGCAGCTTTTGCGATCCAAACCGTCTTTTGTTTTATTAGACCATAGGTTCATTTTGCGTCGGAGTTATCCTTTAACTTCCAGCTTCCAGATTCTTCCTCTTTTAATGTTAGAAAGGCTTTGGAAACTTTTTGATTGCTTACAGATTACATGTCAAGCATGCACCATCTAGAGTTTCATGACCAAACTAGTGATTTACAACACAAATCATCTTCATGAAATTGAAATAGATCATAAACATGCACAGCAGTTTTTGACCAGATATGATAGGATTAAAATGACTATTTAGCTCATCAGTGATCTTGATTTTGGGCTTCAATTTTAATTTCACATTTGTCTCTCATTTGAAATCTCACTTGATTTAATGTTTCTTTCAGACCTGATGGACGTGAACAAGAGAGGAAAGTATGAATCCACCTAATCTGTCTCCTGCCCTCAGTGTAAAAACACTTCACATGAAAATCAAGTCTGAAGATTTACATAAGAGTTAACTGTGATCAGTGTTTCAGTGCAGGAAGGCATTTACTACGGATGATGGAAAGAGATGAACTGAAAGAGCACCAGAAAGTTCACCCTGTAAAAACCTTTTGAGGCAAAGTTCAGGAGCTGAAGAAGAGGCCTTAACACTTTTAATAGAGACATGACTCTGATATAAATTTTTAACTTTTTCTTCATTGTTTTTCATTAGAATATCTAGTTTCACTTCTACTCTACACAAGATATACTTTCATGTATCTTTAAAACTGGACTCTTTTCTTCTCTTCTTCTCTTGAGATGCTTTGGCTCTTATAAGTCAGTAAAGAGAGAGATCTGTCTTATTCGCTTGAATTTTTCTTAATGTTTGTATTTGCTACATGTAATTATTGATTAAAGATCACTCCAAGAGTGATCTTTACTCATTTTATCAACCTCTCATTGTTATTGTCCTTTTTTAAAGCTGCAGTCGGCAAGTTTAGCAGATTGAGTGGACTTAGGCAAAATTTTGAATGTTTACAACAATTTTGAATGTTTACAACATCAGTATGGGGAAGAAAGGTGATTTGAGTGACTTTGAACGTGGCATGATTGTTGGTGCCAGAAGGGCTGGTCTGAGTATTTCAGAAATTGCTAATCTACTGGGATTTTCACGCACAACCATCTCTAGGGTTTACAGAGAATGGTCAGAAAAAGAAAACATCCAGTGAGCGGCAGTTCTGTGGGCAGAAATGCCTTGTTGATGCCAGAGGTCAGAGGAGAATGGCCAGACTGGTTCGAGCTGATAGAAGGGCAACAGTGACTCAAATAACCACCCGTTACAACCAAGGTGGGCAGAAGAGCATCTCTGAACGCACAGTACGTCGAACTTTGAGGCAGATGGGCTACAGCAGCAGAAGACCACACCGGGTGCCACTCCTTTCAGCTAAGAACAGGAAACTGAGGCTACAATTTGCACAAGCTCATCGAAATTGGACAATAGAAGATTGGAAAAACGTTGCCTGGTCTGATGAGTCTCGATTTCTGCTGCGACATCGGATGGTAGGGTCAGAATTTGGCGTCTACAACATGAAAGCATGGATCCATCCTGCCTTGTATCAACGGTTCAGGCTGGTGGTGGTGGTGTCATGGTGTGGGGAATATTTTCTTGGCACTCTTGGGGCCCCTTGGTACCAATTGAGCATCGTTGCAACGCCACAGCCTACCCGAGTATTGTTGCTGACCATGTCCATCCCTTTATGACCACAATGTACCCAACTTCTGATGGCTACTTTCAGCAGGATAATGCGCCATGTCTTAAAGCTGGAATCATCTCGAGACTGGTTTCTTGAACATGACAATGAGTTCGCTGTACTCAAATGGCCTCCACAGTCACCAGATCTCAATCCAATAGAGCATCTTTGGGATGTGGTGGAGCGGGAGATTCGCATCATGGATGTGCAGCCGACAAATCTGCGGCAACTGTGTGATGCCATCATGTCAATATGGACCAAACTCCCTGAGGAATGCTTCCAGCACCTTGTTGAATCTATGCCACGAAGAATTGAGGCAGTTCTGAAGGCAAAATGAAGTCCAACCCGTTACTAGCATGGGGTACCTAATAAAGTGGCCGGTGAGGTATATATTAATATATTAACGCAACATTTTGACACAGTATATTGTTTCATAAATTGTCAATTTATTTTAACTATTTGATATATTAAAAATGTAAATGAGAGCCCTAATCACCTCTGAGTTTTGAAAAGTTGAAAAAACAAGGATTGTATTGCTACACATTCTTCAGATGTCTTGACAATACATTTTAAGTTGAAATCACTTCCTGTTACTCATTAGATGAGCAAAAGTTTTCAAGTTGACTTGAAAGTGGAGCGAATTAGTTGAGCTAACTTAAAGTTGAATGCGATATGTTGCCTTATTTTTTGAAGTTGAACTTTATTTTTTAACAGTACAAATAAATGTTAATTAAATTAATGGAGGAACACATGACAATTACATTTCTATTTAATTCTTATTGTTTGATACATATTATTTTAGATATTAGGATAAACATACATTGTGTGTTACACCACATACAGCTACGTTTAGAGAAACTGAGCTGAGTCAGTAGCAACACTTAGTTGAGAAATGGTTAGAAAATTCAGTTAGAAAAAAGTCCAAACTTCTTTGCAGTCAAGTCTCAAGATTGTAGCAAAAAAGAAAATGAAAATGATGAGCAATTAATATAGCCAATCCTGGTGTTGTTCTCAGGCAAGAAATATAAAGAGATTTATTATTGCAATTTTGAAATGCTACTGTGGTTCTCAGTATTTGAAGTTCTACAGGAATTATCAAAGTCATCTGCTGAACTCAAAGTTATGATCCATGCGCAAGTTTATTTGAAAGAGAAAAGAGAGCAATCCACAATACAAATGGCAGTGTGCGAAGTCCAAAAACATGCATGGAACCCAAAGAATGAAACCAAGCAAAGCAAACAAAGTCAAAATGGAATGGGAGATGAAGTAGTTACACAAATATCACCACACAAACAGAATGGTTTTAGGAAAAATGTATGTGCTCAAGATGATTTCTCTAAATTTACCTGACTCACACTTCAGTTTCAATTTGAGCTTGAGCTTTAAAACAATCTGACAATCCAACACACAATGTCCTCATAAGAACCAACAAAACATCCGGCAGCTGCTCCTAAAAACCTCCATGCCGATTCCAGTCACGAGCTCGTTTTACACTACATGGTAGTTGTTCTTCAGCTTCTTTTAAAGCTCTAGCCACTTCTCTCTCAAGCTTTATAAGATATTCACGCTCTGCTTGTTCTCCAGTTTCACGCTGAATTTTCTCCTGAAGTTTTTGTTTTTCTTTCTCATGTTGTTCTTCCAGGTATTTTATGAAGTTCTCCTGCTGTTCTCCTAAAGCCTTTTCTTTTCTTTTATTCTCTTCTTCAAACAGTTTCTGCTGCTCCTCCAGTTTTTTCTGCAGCTCTTTTTGTAGGTTTTCATCTTTTTCTTTCTTGATCTCCTCTTCTTTCTTTTTGAATTCTCCACTTTTTCTCAGTTCGTTGAGCATCTCTTGTCTTTCTCTCGTTTTCTTCCTTCATTTGTTCTATTTCATCTTCATATTTGGTTTTCAGCTCTTCTGCTTTTCTCTTGATCTCTTCTTCTTTCTCTTTCAGTATTCTCTCTTGTTCCTCTTTGATGTTCTTCTCCACCAGCTGGAACATCTCATTCAGTGTAGAAACTCCCTCCATTTGCTATCACCAAACAGTCAATCTTATCGAACAACTCAGAAACCTGTTTTCGATCTTTAGTCTCGTTGTTATTGAACACATGGTATCTGTGACCACACTGCTGGATGATGCTCTTTAAACTATACATCATCTTCAATGAAATCTTCAACCCTTGCTCCTCTAAGCTCATCTCCTCTGGTGAACAGCACCATGGTGTACATTCTGGATTGGTCTCCAAAAGTCTCCTTGATCATCTTCACTGCATCTTTCTCCTCTTGAGTGAATTCGTCCCAGTTGAGATCACCAGCAGAAACACATGTGGTCCGGGTGCCGCCATTGAGACGCACTTCACAATCTCTTTCCTGGTCTCAATATTATCAACGGCAGTATCATACAGGCCTGGAGTGCTCGATCACAGTTATCCGTCTTCTGTTGAACTCAGCTGTTTCTTTCTGACACTTCTCGGGTCACTGAGCGTGAAGCCAGTTTTGATTTAAAAGCTGTTTTACCCAGTATGGTGTTTCCTGTTGCACTCTTCCCAACACCCGTCTTTCCCAGCAAAACAATTCTCACACCAATATCACTGTGTGTTAAACCTGCAAACAGCAAGAGAAGAACAGTTATTACAGTGAAACACACTTGCTAAAATCACACTTGCTGAAGCAAATGAACTCAATATCACCAGTGCTGTGCTTACCAGTTGAGCTGAGTGGCACATTTATTACATCAGAAATTTTTTTTTTTAAAGAATTTATTAGTAAACTATGGTGGAAAAAAAGTATTTGGTCAATAATAAAAGTTCAACTCAATATTTAACCTAACCTTTGTCGGCAATGACAAAGGTCAAACGGTTTCCTGTAAGTCTTCACCAGGTTTGCTCACACTGTAGCTGGTATTTTGGCCCATTCCTCCATGCAGGTCTCTAGAGCAGTAATGTTTCGGGGCTGTCCGCTGGACACAAGGACTTTCAACTCCCTCCACAAATCTTCTATGAGGTTCGAGGTCTGGAGATGGGCTAGGCCACTCCAGGACCTTGAATGCTTTTTACAGAGCCACTCCTTTGTTGCCCGACGGTGGTGTTCGGGATTCATTGTCATGCTGGAAGATCCAGCCGCTCCTTACTGATGGAAGGAGGTTCTTGGCTTAAATCTCATCGTACATGGCCCCGTTCATTTTTCCCTCACACACGGATCTGTTTTCCTGTCCCCTTTGCAGAAAAACAGCCCCAAAAGCATGATGTTTCCTCCCCCGGTGTCTTCACAGTAGGTATGGTGTTCTTGGGATGCAACTCTGCATTCTTCTTCTCCAAACATGACGAGTTGAGTTTTTACCAAAAAGTTCTATTTTGGTTTCATCTGAACCACACTATATTTTCCCAATCCTCTTCTGGATCATCCATATGCTCTCTGGGCAAACTTCCAGACGGCCTGGACATGTACTGGCTTAAGCAGGGGACACGCCTGGCACTGCAGGATCAGAGTCCCTCTCGGTGTAGTGTGTTACTGATAGTAGCCTTTTTTACTTTGGTCCCAGCTCTCTGCAGGTCATTCATCAGGTCCCCTCTGTGTAGTTCTGGGATTTGTGCTCACCGTTATCATGATCCTTTCGACCCACGCAATGAACAGTCTCTGCATGGAGCCCCAGATCGAGGGAGATTATCGAGTGGTCTTGTATGTCTTCCATTTTCATACAATTGCTCCCAGAGTTGATTTTTTCACACCAAGCTGCTTGTATTGTACATTTACTCTTCCCAGCCTGGTGCAGGTCTAAAACTGGTGTCCTTCGACAGCTCTTTGGTCTTGGCTATGGTTGAGTTTGGAGTGTGACTGTTTGAGGCTGTGGACAGGTGTCTTTATACAGATAACGGGTTCAAACAGGTGCCAATAATACAGGTAAACGAGTGGAGGACAGAACAGCTTCTTAAAGAAGTTGTTACAGGTCTGTGAGAGCCAGAAATCTTGCTGGTTTGTGGGTGACCAAATACTTATTTTCCACCATAATTTACAAATAAATTCTTTAAAACTCCTACAATGTGATTTCCTGGATTTTTTTTTTCTCATTTTGTCTCTCATAGTTGAAGTGTACCTATGATGAAAATTACAGACCTCTCTCATTATTCTAAGTAGGAGAACTTGCACAATCAGTGGCTGACTAAATAGTTTTGGCCCCACTGTATATATAGTAATATATACTATATATACAGTGGGGCCACATATATAAATATATAATTTACAGGATCTTCATAAATGTAATAAAAACATCTTAAAAAACATCTTGTAGAAAAGATACATCAACATTTTGCTTTGATCAAAGTGACTTGAATGCACCTGACATCATAATTATGACTTCCCCACTTCTCAGGGAGGATTTGAACACAATGACAAACATCAACACACTTTCACTGAAATCATACCTGATTGAGTTTTCATCATAGATCTTCTCAGTTCCTCTATTTCAGCTCTGTGTTTGTTTTTCTCCAGTTCTACTTCGAGCCCTGAAGGTACATGAAGGTGGTGTAGAAACTTCCTCTGTTCTCTACCATGTTCTCCACATCCTGAAGTAGAGCTGGAACCTGCGAGCTGTTCTCCAGGACAAAACGATGACCTCCAAATGTTTGAAGAGACGTCTCCAGTAGCTGAAGTATTGCATAGACTTTTACTACCAATCAGTTTACTAATCATGCTCTTCCTCTTGGATTATGAGAACCATGAGGTGGTTTTGGATGCTTGAGCCGAATATCCTTCTGGATCTCTCTCCATTTCTGCATTGTCTTCATTATTGAGTGGAGCATCAGGAATAATGAAGAGGAAAACATGAACTCCAGGATCACAGAGAGACACACAGCGGAGAGTCTGACGCATCAACTTCCTCCTCTGAGAGCCGTATTGACAGCTGGAAGCTCCACCAGACTGATCACACGTCCACTGAAGCTCCAGGTTTCTCGACACACACTCTTCTCTTTCAGGTGTAATGGGGAAAAAATGTATTTTTTCCTCTTATAAGTTTTGATACGGAGGCCTTCAGTCTTCCATCACTTCCACATAACACGAACACACAACTTCTTTTTTTCTGCTCATGCATACATTTCCTTAAACCACAACAACAAAAATAGGTTACTGCAGCATTTTCAGATGTATTATTATTATTATATTAATTTAGTATGTTCCATCAATTAAAAATATTGACTATATTTACAGTATAAACTTACTCTTTGCTGGATAATGCTTTGGTCTGGTCTCTGGATTACTACCTGTAGAAAAAGGGTGAGTAAATAAATAAATAAATAGTTTGGCGCTGGCTCTCTCTTACACACACACACTCAAGTTTGCCGCTCCTGTTACCGCTATTGTCCGGGTGCACACAAGACACATAGCACTTGATCATTAAAACTCAAAGTACCCATCGTCCTGTTACAAATAAGCTCACATCGCAAAAACATGTCATGTGATGTGGGAAATGTTTTTGTGTCCATTGTTAAATTATGTTTTAAAAGAATATTATTTGATGTTGGTATGTATTTTATGGGTATATATTGATGTTTAATGTTTATTAGTGCAAGTTTATGTAGTACTTAAGCACTATGAAATTTCATATTTCCCCTCCGTTTCTGGATAAAATGGTTGGCTCCAATAGGGGAGGAGCCAACAGTATGAAAAGAGTGGCTGAATATTTGTTCAGGGTCTCTTGGTAGGCTGATGCGTGAGTGTGCAGTTGTGGTGCCACGAACAAATCAAATAATGAAGTGATGAAACCGTGTATTGTGGATATGTGTTTACCTGATTTTGTTTATTTTTATTTTGTTTCAGTTTCATATTTTTGCCGGTGGAATAGTTGATTATTTTTGTGCAGTTCGGGACTCACTTGTAAATAAGTTTCACCTCAATGTAAATATACCATCATTTTGCACCATAGTGCATTTGCGAGTTTGGGCCATCATTTTTATCTTGGACCATACCACGTCCAGGAAGTGGAAGCATCAAAACCCACTTCCCTACAATATGGCTGAATATGTTATTTTCAAATGTAGGAATACTTACAATATGATATTAGGGATATATTGTGAATAAACCCCTTTGCTTCCTTTTTCTCAGTACGAGTTTCTAGGTATTTTCCATCATCGTCCGCATCAGACTCTTCGTCTTCCTCCTCTATTCCTGAGTGAAGCAAAGGACCTGTTGTGATCTTCATCTACTGATGATCCTTCTGCATAATCATAGAGTTCACATGCTGAGAAATTCTTCACTGTTTTCTCTTAGAATCTCTCTCATTCGTTTGCGAATATTATAGAGCACCATTCCTCTGTTGCATGTTCAAGCTGCAGATGTCCTCTCTTCACATTCGCCATTTAACTGTTGAATGACTTTTTTAACTATCACAGGTGCACCTTTAGCGTCGTGTCTCTTCATCAGTCGTGAGCACAATGGGTACGTTTAATCGCCTCTTCACTGAATTCTCAGGACAGTTTTCACTCTGTAATCTGTCTTCTTCAGTGAAGTCTTTGGTTTGTAGTACGAGTATGAAGACATGAGGTCCTGGATCAGAGCAGATTCACACACTTTCTCACTGTGCTTGTGATGTCATGGAGTGACAGATGCGTCTGGAGCAGCTGAGGACTGTTGATGACCATCACACGTCTGTCCTTCAGTCTTCCTCTGATTCTCTCCACAACATCTGGAGGAGCTTCACTGTCAAACGCTGCTCGCCCTAATATGAGGTTTCCCACTCTAACTGTTTTCTGAGACACACTCTTCCCCAGAAGAACAATTCTCAGATCGCTCACTGAAACACACACACACAAATAAATGTAAACATTCACCATAGAAGAACAGCAAATCAAACTGTCCCTGTGTCCCAATTCGCTTACTTATGCTAAACCCTAAAAGTATGTACTCTTTTTGTGGAGAAAGTATATACTTTTGAGTATGTAGCAAAAAAGTAGGCAAGCTTTGGGACATACTAAAAACCTCAAACCTCTTTATCGAAACCTCTCAACATAATCGCGGCACTCACGCTGTCCTCCGTGTCTGTCGTTTTTTAAACACTTTTTACTACGTGTTTGAGTTCTAACCGAATCCCCGTCCACCGCACAATGGTTTCTGGGCAATATCAGCCTGTTAGAGTGTGCATTGATCTACACTTCTGGATTCCTAACCGTAAAAGTAGACCATCCGGGTATCTTTGAAACCCTCATTTCAACATACTATGATTTGGGACGTACTAACTCTATTTTCGAGACCATTTAGGACGGATAGCATGTGAATTGGGACGCAGCAATTGTTGTAGAGAATTCTACTCTATAGCAACACCAAGTAACTTTTCCTCTGTGGTCGCCCTACAGGTTGGGAGCGGAATTGTCCATTACCGCTGCCGTAAATAATTTAGCCTACGTTCGCACGCCGGTCTAAATGAACGATGTCCAGAGACAAGGTAGAGTATGTTGCATGATTTCATGAAAGTATGATGTATTGCGAGATCAGAAATGAAGAAAACTAAATAATGACTATTGTAACGCTTGACGTAAAGCAAGTCAAATTTGTAGTTTTCTTATGTCTCATTAGAACTACAGAAATGCGACCCGATCTGGCAATCTTACATAGCGTTGTTATAGCAGGTATAGGACTGCAAAGCAAAGGCATAAGTGCCTTTCACCCTGTTACGACTTCATGAACCACTGAAACGATTTTGGAAAACATTATTTTAAGGTAAAAAAAATCTTACTTAGTGTTGCTTTAAGAGGCCATTTACACTACACTGTTTTCAACTAAAAACTTTTTATGCGTTTTGACTGATGTTACATGACCACGTGTTTTGGGGGCTGAAAATGCGTAAATTTTGCAAACACAATACTGTTATCTGACGTGTCATATAAGGATGCAATTATTCTGCTGTATATATATAAATGACTTATTTGTTGGTGGACTAGTGTTATCAGGGGGAAGGGAATATAGTGAAGTGAAGTATAATGTTATTTGGGAGTGTGAGCACGTAGAGAGCTTGTACACCTCAGAGTTAGCAGTGTTATTGTTGCAAGGGCTTGGTAGCAGATCCAGCTTGTGTTTCTGTGTAGACACTTTTTTTAAATGTAACAATGTTTATCACTAGGGAATTTGGGTAGACGGCCTACATCCCAGTCAGAGTTCCAGGACACATTCTTGCCCTGTGGCTGGGAAACTCACCACTACTCTATAAGCAAAATCTTTCAGATAACTTAGCGAATATACATTTAATATTTAATTAGAGATCAATATTTAATGAACTGAATCAGATATTACACTCTTCAGGTGATATCAACAAAGCATTCATCTACATGATGGCTATTGCCACTAATAAGTGATCAGATCTTCTGAACTGGGATTCTTATGGATTCCTACTATAACAAATATGTACCAGCAACACACAGTTAAAGCAGCCAGATAAAAAAGAAATGTTAACAGCAAAGGGTCAAGAGCCCCACTAAAGCAAACACTGATCTCCATCATGGTGACATCAAACTTGATTAATTTCCATAAAAAAATCAACTTCTAAATATCTGTTAATTCTCAGTAAGAATGTTAGTATGTAATAAATAAAGTCTGGATTGTAGTAAGTGAGGATGCAGAGATCTTGAGAGATCTGTTAGTGTTTAATGTTCTGTTGGGATGTAAATCATTTCTGTATGGTGTGTTTTGTGGGTCACCATTGTGTTGAAGCCTGTGCTTCAGTTCAGGATGAGCAGAGTAACACTGATGAAATGCTGCATGTTCCTTTATTTAACTGACAGTAGTTGCTGATACAGTGATGAATAGTCACAGTAAATCATACATCACGTACATTTTCTCTGAAAAATTCTGGAAATATGTGAAATAACTGTGTTTCTGTTAAAAAGCTCAATGAACGACTTTGCTACTTTTGCTGACAGTCATTTCTGCTGACAGCCATTGACTGTTTTTTTACAATGAGGAGGCTATTTGATCATAATAATGCATTGTTTTTACAGTTAGAGTGTTTGATCGTAATAATCCAGATAATAGCTGTAAAATAACAGTGTTTTTCTGTAAAACATTTAAGAAAAATATCTGTAAAATGTTTTTTTTGCGCTTAATTTAAATTAGGATATTTTATGTTTATTTTACGGTATTTGTTTGGTACCTTTGCTGCCAGTCATTTGACCCTTTTTTTACGATTTTATTTTTTACAGTGCACTGTTTAAATCCAACATCACAGTTGTTAAGCAAAAGTGAACAAAATATTTGAGTTTAAATTAATATTGTCTGTTTTGAAGTGGTTAAACTGTTCATTAATTTCACAGAATCTTCATATAATGGTTTATGGTGTTAGAAACTTAGTAGTAAGGAGGCTTGTTCATGCTCCATCTGCTGCTAACAGGATCAATCACTGAAACAAAATTCTTACATCACAATTGGCTGCTCAGCACAATAACACAACTGAAAACAAACATTACATTTGATTTGAATGATTCATGCAGCAATACTGGGCAGAGAAGTGTGAAATGCTGAGATATAGCTTATAAGATTAGAAAACAAAGCCAGTTTAGAGCTTTCTGTGTAATTATGGCATTGTAAAAATCAAAGAACCTAAAAACAAAACGCATAATACATAAGCAAATTAATGACACGAACTTGCGGTAGCAGGAAACGTTAAGTAGGTGTTAGTGTCATTAAACAACACAGGCCTTCACCACAGCAGTAAACAACTTTACAGAAACAAAATAAGTTTAGTGGTTAAGTGAGAACATCCGTGGTCAATAAGAGTTAACTCTGCTGGATATAAGTGAAGAAACATGTTAGTACACATATCTCTGATTAGCTAAAGTCAAAGCTTACACGCACTGAGTGCCATTATATCACCAGCTCCGTTAGGTCGTGTTCCTGATCCGAAAGTGTGTGTAAACCGTGAAGAAAACTCTCCTGCGCCTCATGAGGAGACTTTAAGAAACACAGACAGATTCTGTACTTCTCAAAAGCAAATCACTCTCATTTTACTTTCTGCCTGATCTACTGAAACACGAATTATATCAACTGAAATATAAAACATACACTGTAAAAAAAATAATCTGTAGAAATTACAGTATTATTGGCAGCTGCTTGCCAGTAACTTACTGTAAATTTAAATTTATTGTTATTTACTGGCAACAGTTAGATGAACATTAAACATTAACAAGTCTTTATCTTTACAGAATAAAAATAAATTTGAACAAACTGTTGCCAGTAAATATACATCAATTTAAATCTACAGTAAGTTACTGGCAAACAGCTGCATAACCACAGCATTTTTTACATAAACGGTGAAACCAAAAGCTTCACCAAGCCGAGTAACACTTTACAATCCCATTAATTAACATTATGTTTCGAATGCATTAACTAGCATGAACTAACAACGAGCAATGTTAGCCTACGTATTTATTGTTTGTTAACAGTTCGTTGTTAGTTCATGTTAGCTCATGTCCCTCCATTAATTATAAAAATATGACTTTTGATTTTAATAATGTAGGCTACATTATTAAAATCAAAAGTCATATTTTTATAATTAATATATATATGAATAATATAATTCATACATGTTGAAATTAACAAAGATTAATGATTTAGTGTTACCAAATTTTACATTAAAATAATCATACTTTTTTTTTCTTGGTATATTCTTGCCAAAAAAGAACCATGTAGCCTATTTGAATTAACGTGAAGTTATTCTAGAGATTGTACATTATTCTCAGACACAAAACTAGAGAATTGCACTCACACTGCATATTTCAATTAATTTAATAGTTTTCAAAGATGTATAATGTTATAACACAGTTTATTACACAGTAGATTATTATCTAGAAACGTAATGATGCCAATAAATCTTCACGAAACAAATACACATGTAGAAAGTGTCGAAGAAGAGTGTGTGTGTGTGTGTGTGTGTCAGAACTCCGTAGTCTGAGTTGAGGAGCAGTGTTTTCTCATTGCTGCAGCTGTCGTAGCGTCTCACTGGTGGGTTCTCCTCGGCTCTGCTGTGTGTGTGTGTGTGTGTGTGTGTGTGTGTGTGTGTGTGTGTGTGTGTGTGTGTGTGTGTGTGTGTGTGTGTGTGTGTGTGTGTGTGTGTGTGTGTGTGTGTGTGTGTGTGTGTGTGTCGTCGTGTGTGTGTGTGTGTGTGTGTGTAGTGCTAGTGTGGTGTGTGTGTGTGTGTGTGTAGTGTGGGTGTGTGTGTGTGTCAGAACTCGTAGTCTGAGCTGAGGAGCAGTGTTTTCTCATTGCTGCAGCTGTCAGAGCATCTCACTGGTTCTCCTCGGCTCTGCCTGTGTGTGTAGACTAGTGTGTGTGTGCGTGTGTGTGCATGTGTGTGTCAGACTCAGAACTGTTGTTTTATGAGGTGTGAGTGTGGGGTGTTTTGTGTGGTGTGCGTGTGTGTGTGGGTGTGTGTTTGGTGTGCGTGTGTCGGTGTGCATGTGAGTGGGTGTGTGGTGTGTAGTGTGTGATTTGAGTGTGTGTGATGTGTGTGTGTGGGGTGTGTGTGGCGGGACATGGAGTGTGTGGCGTGTGTGGTGTGTGTTTCTGTGTATGTATCTGTATGTAAAATTAGGGTAGAAAGTAAGGTATTGTGTATTGGCATTTAATCCACCACTGGTCACTATTGTTACCGTTGACATGTTTGTGAGTTTTATGAACACTTAAACAAAGCTGAGTAATAGCAAATGCATATATCAATACTAGACACCCTAAACATGATGTGTACCAAAAATCTATGTATATTAACATACTTTCCTGAATCTTTTCTTTGTGAGCTTTCTTGCTGCCATCCTCTTCTCTTGGCACAAACAGGAAATAAACAGCTCTGGTCATGTGACTAGTTACAGTAAACATGCGAAACTGCACATATTTCATTGAGACCCTTTATTAATTCAATATCAGCTGGAAATGCATTGATAGATTTTTCAGTAACATTTTTATAGCCTTAGAAAATGAAAAAAAAATGTACAGTCACTATTATGATCATTGGGATTAAATGGGTTAGTTAATCAATTAATAACCAATATTGAGTGTTCACAGGATGAACTAAGTAATTGGTTATAATGTTAATGTAGCTACATCAAGTTAACCCCATTAACTGATGCAAATATTCATAATCAATTATAACAAGTTATGGGATCGAAACTTGACGGCTCAGAAAAGTCAATGAAGAAAATGTTTAAATATTCCATGTGACTACAGTGGCTCAACTATAAGTTTATTAAGCGACGAGAATACTTTTTGTGTGAAAATAAAACAAAAATAACGACTTTATTCGACTATTCCTTTTCTTCCTTGTAGGCCTGAGACGAGAGTTCAAGAGATTTCCACGACGCATGAGCGAGAATTGCGATGTTATTCCACTACTTCTTGCGCAATTCTCGCGCATATGTCATGGAAATCTCTTGAACTCTCGTCTTCAATGACTTTCTGGGCCGTCAAGTTTCAATCCCTTAGGCAGTCTATGTAGCAGTGATCCACACGCTCAAATTTAATCAAAAATTAGAGCTGTCAAAAGATTAATCGCGATTAATTCGCATCCAAAATAAAAGTTTTTGTTTACATAATATATGTGGGTGCATTGTGTATAATTATTTTATATATATAAATACACACACATGCTTGTATATATTTAAGACATATTTTCATTTATATACTGTTTATAGATTTATATGTAATTTATATTATATATAAATATATATATTTTATATATAAATAATATTTTTTCTTAAATATACATGCATGTGTGTGTATTTATATATATACAAAATAGTTATACACAGTGCACCCACATATATTATGTAAACAAAAACTTTTATTTTGGATGCGATTAATCGCGATTAATCTTTTGACAGCCCTATCAAAAATATCTTCATTTGTGTTCCGAAAACGTAACGAAGGTCTTACGGGGTTGGTACAGCATGGGGGTGAGTAATTAATGACTTAATTTTTATTTTTGGGTGAACTATCCCTTTAACTGATGCAAATATTCATAATCAATTATAACAAGTTATGGGATCGAAACTTACGGCCCAAGAAAGTCAATGAAGAAAATGTTTAAATATTCCATGTGACTACAGTGGCTCAACTATAAGTTTATCAAGAGACGAGAACACTTTTTGTGTGAAAATAAAACAAAAATAACGACTTTATTAGACTATTCCTTTTTTTCCTTGTAGGCCTGAGACGCGAGAATTGCGATGTTATTCCACTACTTCTTGCGCAACTCTCGCGCATACGTCATGGAAATCTCTTGAACTCTCGTCTTCATTGACTTTCTGGGCCGTCAAGTTTCAATCCCTTAGGCAGTCTATGTAGCAGTGATCCAACGCTCAAATTTAATCAAAAATATCTTCATTTGTGTTCCGAAGACGAACGAAGGTCTTACGGGGTCTGGTACAGCATGGTGGTGAGTAATTAATGACTTCATTTTTATTTTTGGGTGAACTAACCCTTTAACTGAGGCAAATATTCATAATCAATTATAACAAATTATGTGTCGCGGTAATGCATTTATTTTTCTTTGCAAATAAATCACAAACAGTTTGTTAAGTTGACCTCAGTTTAGTTGAGACCCACTTTGATTAATTCTGTTGTTACTTTTTTTCTAATGATTTGAAACTTTGTTTGATTTGTAGTACTAAATAAAACCTTCTTTTTTTTGCAAATCCTCTGTACCTTGTGCTTTGATCGGTGACATTATGATTGATTATTAATATTTCATAGAGCTAATTTGCTACAGAGAAGTGCGAATATGTCCGGCGTTTCATGCTTGTTTTCACTTGAAAAGATATGTAATGTATTTGCACATATTGCTTCTTTCAAACTAATCCATGTTAATAGGTTATTTTTACAACAGTTTCTTGACTTGATTTCTTTCAAGAAACTTTCTTGTCTTTTGTTAGCATCAAGGAAAAGAGTGAGAACGGCTATCTGAACTGAAAAGCTCCTCAGTGTAAAGCAGTATACAGCCACGGACCGCCCACAGTCAAATGTGTGGCAGTGTGAGACTCGAGTGTTTGCCGTTCGTCATGTGCATGCAAACGAAAGCAGGAGCAATTTGCTGAGGAATCAGATTTCAACACAACGCTTGAGGCTGCTGGTGGTGAAATAACAACCAGAATGGGTAGGCAACAAATTAAATTACAATAAATGTAGAAGATAGGTTGAAATGTGTATAATTATTAATGTGGCAATGGAGTAAATAAAGATAACCAGTGAATAAGTCAGTTTTTTTTTTGTTTGTTTTTGCTTTTTTTTAATTGAAATAATTTTTTTTTTTTATTTTTTTTGAATAAAGATATGGATTTACCACTTTGACACTGATAGTATTGTTAGGTGTGTATTTAATTTCTAGATTTGATTAAGACCTAGATTAAAGCCACATCATATGCATCAGGACTTCACTATATGCAAAGGTTTAAAAAACACTTTATGTACACACACTCTTTGTCTTTTTGTTATTTTTTTAATGTTTTTCTCGATAACTTTTTTTCCCAAAATTCCTAAAATATTTTACAGTGAATTTAAATCAAATCACAAAGTTCTGTCGTTGATCGGTTCTATCACTAATTCAATCTGACATGATCATTAAAGATTATCACATCTACATATGGATGATTTTATTTTCAGAGAGGCAAAGGCGGGAGAAGTATAAATGTTGACAGTCCTAACAGTAAGTCAGTTAAATAATAGATTACATAGTACATACATAGTACCATGTAAATTTGGCTGATTTTTCCTTTTTCTTTCAAAAAAAATTTTATTCAAACATTTTGTTTGTTTTCCAGTGTGTGCTCTGAGGATTGTTCTTCTGGGTAAGAATGTATCAGAAAACAGTTGAAGTTAGAAACTTGATCCTGGAAATAAATATTCGTGAGAATGAAGAGCTGACAGCTTTAGAGCAGAACAATGTAATCCCAGTCAGTGGGATGGTGAAGGACAGACACATCACTGTCATTAACACTCTTCATCTGCTGAATCCAAACATCTCACATCATCAGATCACACACACAGTGAGAGAGTGTGTGTCTCCGTCTGATCCAGGACCTGCATGTGTTCATACTCGTACTGCAGTATGAAGACTTCACTGAGGAGGACATGAGAAGAGTCAAATATGTGCTGAAACAATTCAGTGAAGAAGCGATTAAACGCACCATTGTGCTCACGACTGATAAAGAGACACACGGATTGATTACTTCTATGATCAGTCATACTGCACAACTGATTGGAGGCAGCACTATGGTGCAACCTGCAAACTATTCATCAGTTGATCAAGGACTGTGGAGGAGGACATCTGCAGCTGGATGAAACAAAAACAGAATTGCACTCAGATATATTTCAACGGGTTGATATGATGGGCAAGGGAAACCAGGAAGACTATCTCAGATGTGACACATTTAATGACTTTAAAGGAATGTCTGTGGATGAAGAGCCAATCACTTCAGACGACAAAAGCACAAGTTCTCACCACAATGATTTTGGAAAACCCAAAGAGAGACACAAAATGAGAAGTGAAGAAAGTCCCTTTTGTAAGTGTTCAGACTTGCTCTTTTTAAAATTAAACGACTAGGTTTTAAAATTTGCTTTGACTCTCAGAGGTAACTGATACTAGACCTGATTACATTTTTAAATTGTGCCTAATCCAGTGAGTTAAGTATAATAACATAGATCCTAAAATTATATATGAAAATAATATATTGTAGTAATATATTGTGTTATATATTACAATATGTTGATAATGGAATTGCTGCTTTTCATATATTGATGAGTATTATATATATATATACACTTACTGGCCACTTTATTAGGTACACCTGTCCAACTACTCGTTAACACCTAATTTCTAAGCAGCCAATCACATGGCGGCAACTCAGTGCATTTAGGCATGTAGACATGGTCAAGACAACCTCCTGCAAGTTCCGAAATTTAGCATCAGTATGGGGAAGAAGGTGATTTGAGTGACTTTGAATGTGGCATGATTGTTGGTGCCAGAAGGGCTGGTCTTAGTATTTCAGAAACTGCTAATCTACTGGATTCTTCAGTACGCAGAACCACTCTAGGGATTTACAGAGAATGGTCCGAAAAGAAAAAACATCCAGTGAGCGGCAGTTCTGTGGCGGAAATGCCTTGTTGATGCCAGAGGTCAGAGGAAAATGGCCAGAGGAATGCTTGTTGAATCTATGCCAGCACCTTGTTGAGCCCATGCCACGAAGAATTGAGGCAGTTCCGAAGGCAAAGGGGATTGAACCCGTTACCAGCATGGGGACTGATCAAGTGGCCGGTGAGTGTATATATATATATATATATATATATATATATATATATATATATATATATATATTCACACACACACAGTATATATTATACCCATTGTGGTTCCCAGAATGCATTGTTGCATTCCATATGAATGCAGATTCATATGCTGATTCTTGATGACTGTGTGTGACTAAACATGAGTCATAATTGTAAATATTCACAGCGTGTTTACAAACACTTATTTAACAAATGGTAGGTTAAATAAAACTCTCAATGTGCTGAAGAGAGGAGCATGTGCTTCAGTCCAGGAGGAGACACATAAACATGATATGCTCCATGTTGCTGTATTTAAAAGACAGAAATCTATTGCAAGGATGTCTGTTAACTTCTTTAAATGTTTGTTATTTTATTTATTCAGTTACCACATATATGGAAATATATTTCCGTTCTGCTAATTTGTATATTTGTAAACAGTCTGAGCAGTACTTGTTGAACTTTTAACTGTGGGCTCTGAAAGCTAATAACAGTGTTCCACAAAAACCTGCATTGTGGAAAAAAAATATTTATTACAGTTTAAGTTTAACCCAAAGTGCTATCTTTAAGACACATTAAACTCAAACTCATAGAATTCAAAGCAACCATGTGACAAGGGACTAAAGTAGAAGTAAAGTAGAAGTTAACTGTTGTGAACACTTTGGACAGAAAGAGGAACTGAAATCTAAAGTAGAAGAAAACGGAACAAGGACACCAGCCTTCCCAACTGTTATACTTGTGATCTGGGAATAGCAGTATGTAGTGTAAACATATTATTTGTACATTGTTTTTTATTTATTTATACTTTTTTTAAAGAGGATACAAGAAAGCAAAGTCCAAAATCAATTCGTCCCAACATCTATTTTCACCTCTATGCAGATGACTCACAGCTGTACTTGCCTTTAAAATCTAGGGATTTAGTACCTCTCTGGTTGTTGAAGTTATTAAAACTTGGATGGTTACCAACTTTCACCAGTTGAGAAAGTGATAGACTGTTGTCACGTCACTCTGAGTCTTATCACACATTTTTGGTTCTCCCAGGCAAGATTGCACTGTGGTGCAAAATTCAGGTCACTTCACCCATTTATCAGCGACCTTATGGCAGAACTTGGGTGATCATTCTTGACTCAGAACTAAATTGAGAATTAGTTCTGTTGTCAAAATAGTTTTGCCAGCTGAGGAATAATTTCCTGTTTTCATGCCTTTATTACATCATGGCTGGATTGGATTGTAATTCCTTTTCATTTTGGCCTTTCGCAATCATCATTTAAGACGTTTGCAGTTGGTACAAAACACAGCAGTGTGTCTTTTAACTGGTAATTAAGCCTCATCAAGCTATAATGTGGTTTTAAACTGATTTGGAGTAAAAACAAAAAAAAACTGTTTGTCACCATTGCTGAGATTAGTATGCTTAATTCTTAATGTCTGTGTATGCCTACATAAAATATTTTGGGATATTTTAAAAATATTTTTTTAATCATTTTTCATTGAAAAGGCTAAAAATGTTATGTTCTGAAATGAATCCGTGCTGACCGAGTGTTCTGTGAAAACTGTGACTATGTTTTTTTTTTTCGTTTTGTAGTCGGCTAATATTTTGTTGTTTCTGGAAAACAGAAAAAAGCTTGAACCTGGTAGCTGCTGTGGAAGGATAGATCACTAAAGGTCACTGTGTCAAAACTATTATCGAGGAGAAATTGACCAAAACCTTCAGTGGGCCAGCAAGAGGTGAATGAGTGCTGTGAAGAAAGAAAATAAGGTTCATGGTCGTGTGATCAGTCTGGTGGAGCTTCCAGCTGTCAATCAACTCTCAGAGGAGGAAGTGATGCGTCAGACTCTCCGCTGTGTGTCTCTCTGTGATCCTGGAGTTCATGTCTTTCCTTCATTGTTCATGTCTGGTCCACCTGAATCTGATGAAAACACAAAGCAGAGATGAGAGGTGCCACAAGATTTTATCTGCCAGATAGAGCACTTTCACTGGCGCTCTTCAGTGCTCAGGATTGTCCAGTGTTCTAGCAGACCAGTGACAGATATTTGCCAAATCCACGCAGATTATCCCAGAGGTTGAGTCAGTCTATGTTGGAGGTCAGTACCAGAGTTACGGGTTCAAAGGAGCCCTGAAGATTGCAAGACAGGTGCCAGGACTGCTGCGTTATGTGGGAAGACCAGGAAGACTGCAGACCATATTCACTTCAGGACATATGGAAGCTCAGAGGACAGAGCTGAGACCTGACGTGAAAAGAAGAACTGAGTGAAATGGAAGAGATATGATCAGAAGACTTGCAGCAGAAGATTTCAGTCAGTAAGGTGAGTGGATTTTTGCATCGTTGCCTCTGTATTGTGTGTGTCGTATTGTGCACAAATAAGTTTCCTTTGTATCTATGAACAAAGAGCATTGAATAGATGGAACTGACTTTGAAAAGAAAGAAAGGATGAAAGAAAATAGGATGTCTTGAAAGAAAATGTTTGAATTGCATTAGCTAGCCTAATAGAACAAAAAAAAATGCATTGAGAATAATTCAGTTGGCATCTTAATATGAGGGAATGACATCCACGTCCCTTTCCTGTCCGGAACAACCCCCCTCAGCCTGACTGAGTGGCAACAAAAGTATCTGCTGACGCTACTGGATTTAACAGGGGAAACTGCGAAATGCGATTTGAAACGAACATTTTATCAATTTAAAACTAAATGTTGGACTCAATATAGTGTTCCTTACAACTTAGATCAAGTGATCCATGGATATTATTGACATGCAGCCTGGAATCATGTTGCCTGACATTTATGTTTGCCTGATTTCAACACCGAGGAAATGAAGCAATATAGACTTAACACAAAGCAAATTTGCTAATGCAAACAGTTTCTCTCTCTCTCTCTCTCTCTCTCTCTCTGTGAGTGCGCGTGTGTGCACACAGCAAAATCCACAGTGTTGAATTAACACTAAAAGTGTTAAATTAACACAGAGAAGTGAGAATTATATAAACTCGAGCAGAGTGTTAAATGAACACTGAAGCAGTGTTAAAGTTAATGAAATAATTAAGTGAATAATTGAGGTGATTGAGCATTATTGAAGACACCTGATGATAACAAGAGAATCACTGAAGGAGAAAACCGTCATTTTAAGTCACCATTAATGGAGATCAGTGTTTGGTTTAGTTGGGGCTCTTGACCCTTATTCTTTAACTTTAGCATTTGTTGGCTGCTGTCTGGCACATAACAGCCAGATGAACAAATAGAAAGGTGATCTGAAGGTGTTGTTGTGTTACAACATAATCATTAATTGACCTGAATCGCTGAACTCATCAAGAGCATGAATTCTGAGTTAAATTTACCTTAAGATTTTAGCAGCGTGGTCATTTTAGGACATTCCATTTTGAGCCTTTTCAATGAAAATAATTAAAAAGAATATACAAAAAAAATCCCAAAAATATTTATTATAGGCATACACAGACATCAAAAATTAGCATACTAATCTCAGCAATGGTGACAAACAGATGACCTCTGAACATAGGATCATTATTTATTCATGCAGCAATTGCATGATGGGAGCCATGAATGAGTTTTGATTGGTGGCACCCTAGAATGCAGATGCAACTTGCTTATATAATTGTTACCATTGTTGAGATTCTAATCATACCCCAAATTAAAATGTATAACAAATAAATTATTTTTGGATATACTGTCGATGTGCTAAATTGATTGTGCTGTTGAAGGTTGTGTGCTGCTATGATTGATATTAAAGCCGACCTAACTCAGTAATTTAGGCTCTATATGAATTCAGTGATTCAGGGCAAATGATTGTGAATTAATGATTATGTTAAAACACAACCATCACTATCAGATCAACTTTTCCATTTGTTCATCTGGCTGTTATAACTCATGTACTGCAGCCAAACAAAATCTAAAGTTAATGATTCAAGTGGTCAAGAGCCCAACTAAAGCAAACACTGATCTCCATAATGGTGACATAAATAATCTGTTTCTCCTTCAGTGCATTCATGCTTGTTATCATCAGGTGTCTTCAATGATGCTCAATCATCACTCAATTATTCGCTCAATTATCTCATTAACTTTAACACTGCTTCAGTGTTCATTTAAAACTCTGCTCAGAGTTAATATAATTCACAATTTTAAAGTGGTAATTTGAACACCAGGGATTTTGCTGTGTGTGTGCGTGCATTTGAGAAAAGTTTTTTTGTCATTTATTGATTTTATTTTGCAGTATTCTAAAAATTAGCTGTTACAGTCTTGCCAGTTTATCTGTGTGTGTGTGTGCGTGGGGTGTGTTTGTGTGTGTGTGTGTGTGGTGGGGGTGTCTTATTTGAACTCTTGATGTTTTAGAGTGTCACCTCTTAATTGCTGTACACTTTTTTTCTGCAGTTGCTGATCTGTAATTTGTACCACCAAAGTGTCTCTGATTTTTCCTATTTTTTTCGTATTTCTCATTTTTGACCGAGAGGAAGCTTAGTGTGACTATTTGTTTTTATCGAACTGTAACATATCACATATCATCTCCTCTGACTTTTTTGTGTGTTTAACAGGTAATCCGAACAAAAGTGTCAATCCCCCTCTTTCGATTCTTGAGCCCAGAAGATAGTCTGTGACATTTTTCAATGAATTGTGTTCAGTTTTATTTGATTGAAAAACCCAAACATGACTGCCTTAAGACACCATTCACATATTACGCCTAAAAACACGTAGAAAACACCATGTGCACAGCGTGTTCTTTCCAAAGCGCTGAGGGTGGTTGCGTTCCGGTTGGTTCTTGTTACGTGACCTAAGGTGCGTTTATGGTGCGCTTGCAACATCCCTGAAAAGTTAAGTATGTTTTTATACTTTATGCGGTGCGGATGCGCTTGGAAAAGTCGACGGAGTCACACCGCTGACAGCTTCGCTTCCATTACTGAGCGCAAACCGCGCCTACATTTGAAATAACAAACTTGAGCATGCAAAACATGTGATATGTGAGCAGGCCCTTATATTTAGTAAATTAATTCTACCAACATTATTTTTCAGGTGCTGAAGGTGAATCAGATGATTAGGAGATGTCTGAGGATTGTGCTGATCGGGAGGACAGGAAGTGGAAAGAGTGCAACAGGAAACACTATTCTGGGAAGAAATGAGTTTCACGAGCCAATCAAGCCAGATTCAGTGACGACTGTGTGTGAGAAGGGAGTTGGTGAAGTTGATGGTCGATCAGTCGCTGTTGTTGATACTCCAGGACTCTTTGACACAACACTGACAAATGATCATGTGGTGGAAGAAATACGTGAAATGTGTTTCACTGTCGTCACCTGGACCTCATGTGTTCATCATTGTGTTGAGTGTGGGAAGATTCACAAAGGAAGAATCAGATACTGTAGATCTGATAAAGAAGATCTTTGGTCATAAATCTGCTCAGTTCAGCATCGTCCTGTTCACTAGAGGAGACGATCTTGAGAATGAATCCATAGAGGACTATGTGATGAGAGAGAAACAATCTGAAGAACTGAAGAAACTGATCAGAGATTGTGGAAACAGATTCCTGGCTTTCAATAACAGAGAAAAACAAGACAAAACTCAAGTGACTCAACTGTTGAACATGATAGAAGAAGTGAAAAACACCAATGAGGGTCGAGACTTCACTAACAGCATGTTTGAGGAGGCAGAGATGTCCATTAAAAAGAGGATGGAGGAAATACTGAAAGAGAGAGAGAGAGAAATTCAGGAATCAGAGAGAAGAATTACAAACCAAATATGAGATGGACATGAAAATCATGATGAAGAGACTCGAGAAAGAGAAACAAAGAGCAGACGAGGAGAGAATGAAAATGGAGAATCAATTCAGAGAAAAAGAGGAAAAACTCAGAAGAGAGTTTGAAGAGAAAGAGAAAACAGAACAGAAGAAACGAGAGATTGAAAACCAGAAACGATCAGAAGAGGAAAAACAGAGAAGAGCTGAATATCATCGAAAAATAGAAGAAATGAAGAGAGAGATTGAAAATCAGAGATCACAGTATGAAAAACAGCAGAAAGGACAGAGAAGAAGAAGATAGAAAGAGAGAAGAGAAATACAGACAAGATCAAGAAAAGATGAAACATGAACAAGAACGATATTATAGCAGAAGTTACGAACAAACCAAAAAGAGGAAATAAAGAAGGAGAGAATTTGAGGAGAAAAGGAGGATTGAACGAAGAAGAGAAAGAGAGACAATGAGATGGGAAAGAAAATTAAAAGAGGCTGAAAATGACAGAAAAGAGACTCAAGAGGAAATTAAACGACAGCAGAGAGAATGGGAGGATGTAGAGAGAAACGACAGATGAGAGAACGAGCAGGAAGAAGAAAGAAAGAGAAAAGAGAAACACGAAGAACAACTGAGAGAAAAACAAGAAGAACTGGAGAAAATGAGAAAGCTAGATTTGAGAAGAGAGAGAAGAAGAAAGACAGAAGATTATGGAGGAGAGAGAAAACAGAGAAGAGAAAGAGAAGAAAAAGAGAGAGAGAATATAAAGAAAAGAAATCTGAAACAGTAAAGACATTATGAACAACTGGAGCAACGAGAGAGAAAGAGGAGTGGGAGAGAATAAAACAAGACGATGATGAAGACTGAGAAGAAGAAAGAAAGAGATGGAAGAAATGGTTGAAGATCTGAAACAAGAGCAAGAAGAAGAGATCAGAGAAGAGAAAGATGAAAGGAGAGAAAAGAAAGAGAAGAGAAGAGAGATATGAAATGAAAAAGGAAATATGAAGAGAAAATAAAAGTCATAGAAGAAGAAACATGAAGATGAAGCCAGAAAACAAGCAGAAGAAATGAATGATTTCAGAGAGAGAAAAGAGCAGCACGTTCAGAAGCTCAAACTGATGCTGGAAGAACGCAAGCAACAACACGAAACTACTGCAAGAAACTCATCAACACCCTAAAGTACCACAGAGAAGAAGAAATAAAAGAGCTACTGATAAAAGAAGTTCAAAAACAGAAGAATAAAACCAGCTGTGCTATTCTGTGATTTCAAAACGATCTCTTTTGTGATTTCTCTTAAATATGAGTGTCAAATAACAACATGATGTTTTTTTGTTTTTGTTGTTGATGTTATTATTTACCTGAAACTTTTATCTATTTATTGCAGTTGGAATTTGCAGGAGCAATATAGTAGATGTAACCCTCACAGGTAGAACCCTCAACTCTTACACTTTAAGATATAATATAGTTTAACAGTCAGTATTTTAATGTATCAAATAGATTACAAATGTTTTAAAATGATTAACATCAAAATTAATATTTGAACTCATTCCAGACATTGTTAAAAAGCCCTTGAAATTTACGGAATACGTAGCTGTGGTTACCGTAAATATATGGTGGCAACCTTTTATGTTTATTGGTACTTAAATTTACAGCAAAAAAAAAAACGGCAGCATTTAACCGTAAAAGGTTTTAGATTTGTGAGCCTATTCTTACAAAGTCCAGACAAACCAGGAGAGCTACTTCTGCTACCTTGCCTCAATTCAGGGTCATTTCAACTATTTTATCCTTTAGCATCACATAGAACGCTATATGATAAATGGCGCTGATACTACGACATGGCACCTTGCCATTGCTGACATAATATTGCTGTGATGGTAAGGTTTGTTCTCTCAGGTGTGTGTGTGTGGGGGTAGGGAGTTGATATTAACGTGGAAGGATTTATGACGCCTTGGTTCGCGTGTTATATTAACAATAAAGGGTGCCATGTGCGTAGTATAGCGCCCCGTTTTGTCATTCAGCGTTTATGTGACGCTAAAGGATGAGAACGGCTGGTCATTTTTGATCATGTTCATAGTAGAAAGCCTTTTCTCGTTATAATACAAAGTATACACCACGGGTTCAGTAACTACGTTAATTCAAAAACGTCGGGGAGCTGGAAATTAGGCTGTTATCCTAATGGTGGGACAGTAAAGTCTAGAAAACTTCTTGAATTTATGTTTATTGGCTGAGATGATACATTTTTCTACGTCATGACGCTGAGGATGTAAAAGAACTGGTGAAACGACTTGTCCAAAAGACGGTACTGACTAAAGAGTGAATTAAAGAAGCTAGATAAAAAAAAAAAAAATGCGAACAAACGGCTGCTTTTATCATGCTTGCTTCTGTAATTCGTGAGTTCAAGTAATTCTTTATTTCTATTAGTTTTCTATATACTTCTGAAGAAGTTCACGGTTGGTGAAATTATGGTTTGCGTGACGTCTGTTCTAGGAGGCTTGCTGCGGCGGCTTTTTAAAATGAAGCGAGAATATAGCTTCTGGCCAATGGTACAATGGTATGGTTTTGGGGTCACTGCTGCATGTCTGAAGGCCTGGCCTGTTTGAAGCCCTGGCTTGAACTGGCCTGGCTATTCACTATCTGCTCCATTAGATGCATTGACCCAAACATTCAATAGCATTTTGTTTTGAGTATTTTCTCCATTCATCCGATATCTTAAAACTCCCTTCTGATGCTTTACTGTAGTGTTTTTCCAAATCTTTTGGAATCAGACACACAAACCACTTCCAGTAGGGCAGTTCAGAGAGGTCAGGGGTGATGCTCAAGTCTTCATAAACTCCTCCTGCTCTTCTGTAATCTCTACAAGGGAGCCTCCATTCTTGCCACTAAGTTTGTGCAAACAACAGCACAGAGATACTTTACTTGGGGAAATGTTTTACATTAATTCCACTCTCTCCATGGAAAGCAACACTGTGATCTCCATGATTTTTTCTATGGTGTTGGTGCAGATGTCTTTACGAAACGGACACTGACCCCAACAGCACTGACAAAAGTACAACCAATCAGAAGTTCATCTGGCCTGAACTTATCGTCCAGCTTTACTGGAAATGTATGTTTGCTGACTTGACTGCTGATTTCAGACATTATAACAGGAAGCTCTTGCTCGTATCACATCTTCTAGGAAGCTGAGATCCTCAACATCATCATGTTTCACTCCACTGAGGTCTTTTTTCAGAGAAGATCAGCACATCTGGAGCCTCTGTGTGAAACTCTTCAACCATAAACCAACATCTCCTTTGTTCTCTTGAACATGTTCAGTCAATTCATGTGCTGCTTCTATGATCTTCTGCTTCAGGAATTAATGTTCTCCTTCATCTTGGGTAAAACAATGTCACTGAACTTTTCACAGATGTACCCGACTGACTTCATCTCTGATGAAACACTTAAAGTGATCTCTTGAGTTATGAATGTAGTTCATGTATTTGTTGAAATCCTCCTCTTCTGCCAGTGTCTTCAGGATGTGTTTCTCCAGATTTGACCTGTTTCCATTCAATGATTCACAGTTTTTCATTATTTCATGGGTCAGATCTCTGGCAGTCTTCTTGTAGACACTCTGCTCAATGGGCTCTTCAAGTTTCTGACAGATGATCTCTCCAAAGATTGCAGCTGATGTTGCTCCATGACAGTGTTTCTGGAAAATACTATAGCATCTCTCCTCTCTTCTCTCTAAATAGAGTACATGATTGCTAGCTTCCTTGAACAATCTGTGTTGGTCAGTGATCATCTTGTTTGCTCCTTACAGATTGAAAGAACCAAATCCATGAAGAATTCAATCTTGAACACATAATTCATTGGTCCTTTCTGATGTTCTGCTACTATCTCTTCTTGATGTAATCCGTGCAGTTGTTGTGACGTAACTGATGTTGTATCACATTCTTCTGAAATGTTAAATGACTTGAATCGCTGTGTCTGTCTGCTGGCGCAACATCTGTGACAAATGATCTAATTTGAGATTCATCTTCTGGAGAAAGACTTTGAGCACATCTGAATGTTTCTTTAACTGTTTTTGTAGACTTTCTGAAAATAACATATTGAGAGTAAGTCTAACACAGTAAAAATATCACAGCTCTCACTGCAATGGTATACAGAGAGCACTTCTATAGATGTTTTTGAGGATACATCTCACATCTCTCATTATGTCAATGTCTTTGATTGGGGGAGTGTTCTGACATAACCCCATTCACACTCTTTTCCCAAAACAAATCAAATTCTTTCTTCAGTGTTTTTCATTATTTGATTGTCTTTGAGTTTTATAGGCAAGTTTTTTTTGCTCTTTTCATAGAGAGTGTTTTCATGATGTGTCCTCTGGGCATCAATCTTTTTCGTCAGCTCTCGCTGCTGAAGAATCTCATTTAATTTTCTCTTTGTTTCTCTCAAAATGTTTTCTTGAATCTCATTCAGATTTGATGTCAATGATTTTTTCCACTGAATCAGTAACATATCCGTGTCTTTCTCAAAGAATTCTGACATTGACTTTTTCACTTCTTCACTTGTCGTCTTCAGTTCTCTTTGAAGATCAGTTTCCTCAACCTCATGGATTGTTTCATTTTCTATTTGGTTGTGTAGTTTGTTCTCAGTTTCCATCATGGCACTGTGAAGACTCCAGGACCACTTGCTGTATTCGGTCTCCAGTTTCCTGTAGGCTGAAATCTCCAGAGCAGTTTTGGAGCTGAAGGAAAATTGTTCCTTCAGTAAAGCCTCACAGAGATTTCTAATACGAATCTTTTATGTCTATCAACATCATTCCATGTGACTTTGAGGCATGAGACACAATCGTTTTCTTTAGCTCTTGAATGTTCTCGCAGTACTTTGGGTTTGGTGGTGCCATTGGTGGGTTTCCCTCCCAGAGCTGAACAAAATACTTCACATCATTCTGAACATCAAATTTAATGACATCACTGAAACATTCTGCATCACAGACTTCCTCTTCTGCAGCAAGTTTTGTCATCTCATCCAGTGTCTTCTGCAGTCGTCTCCTTCCCTCCATGTTTTTCTCTCCAGCTGTGACGTCTGAGACGTTCTGATGCACAAACACACAGCTGGGATTCAGTCTGACCTTCTTCATCCTCACGAAGGCCTGAACAACAGACTGAAGAATGTCCTGCATCTCAGATGGGTTTTCTCCAAAGATGTTGATCAAGGTTAGATTTGCAAGACCAACAACAAATGTTGCCAATTCATTGTCATGATCTTTTGTTGATCTTCCAGTCAGTTCTAGAGCACGAAGACCCTCAGTATCAACAACCAGAATATAGTCAAAGTTCATCTGTGTTTTCATCTCGTCTGAGACTTTGACCAGCTGCATGAAAGCTCCTCTGGTGCACCTGCCAGCACTGACGGCAAACTGGAGCCCAAACATGGCGTTCAGCATGGTGGATTTCCCAGAGCTCTGAAGCCCTAAAACTGACAGCACAAAGACTCTCTGGTCTCCCAGTTTCTGGATGAGTTCATCTAGAACAGCAGAGATCCAGACCAGAGGAACATGAGCAGCATCTCCATCCATCAGCTCCAGTGGAAATCCAGAGATCATCATCTCTGCTGCGAGACTCGGGAGAGAAGAGAAGTGAAACTGAAGGCCTTTCTTGTTCTTCTTCACAGATGAACATGATTCATAGATCTGACCGATCTCCTCATGATGTGCTCCAAACCAAAGGATACAGCTTGAAGATCCTCAGATGTTCTCTCGAGGTCATATTTGTGATGTAGATCAGAAAGGTCATCCAGGAAGATTCTGAGCCATTTAAGAAAATACATATTGTTTGCAGCATGTGTGGTCATTTCTTTAATAAAGATCTTAATAAACTCCCTGAATGTCAGATTCATGCTGCTGTTCACGGATTTTCTTCATCTCTGTTTTCTTTTTACTGATGCCCATTTCTGTCTCTTTGCTCTATGTAGTTCTTTTGTTCTTCTGACTCCACTGACGCCACAGTTTCCCCTGATGAGGCAGAAATGAGTCTTTGACTTCTGTCAGATCTTTCTTCTCCAGTAAACTCATCATCTGCTGTGCTGCTTCTCTTCCTCTCCTGCAATCTTCATCACCTTCTTCATCTACTCTGATGTCTGAGTGTTTGGACACATCGTCAAGTCTGAAAATGGAAGATGATTCTGAGAGACACTCATTTATAGTTCTTCTGAGTTCTTCAGATACTTCTGACTGATTTCTGTCTTTCAGACCAATCTTATATTTCCTTTTTTTACTTCAATTACAGCGGATTCATTCTCAGTAAGAAGGCAAATGAGTGGCTTTGAGTTCCTGTACATGTTTTGAATTATTCCTGCACTTTTGTCATTCCTGTCCATTTGTGATAACAGAACAACATTGACTGAGGCCATTAAAGTGAGGATCTGCAGCTGTTTCTCTTGGTCTCCTGCATCACCGTGTAGATTACAAAACGTGAACACAGTCCGTGAATTTATCATCATGTGATCCAGAGGGGCAGAACCAGGCAATCTCCACCACTCCATCCATCAGGACTCTGGTTCTCCTGCTGCCTGGGCAGTTCCTGTGGAAGAACGTGTTGTGTTTCTCATTGATCAGACTGTTCAACAGCTCAGACTTGGATGAAGACACAGAGCCAAATCTGAAGATAGACACCATTGGAGTTGTTGCATTGCAAATCTTCTGGGTTTGAATGATGGTTTCATTGTTGGTGTTTCTCATCTTCCAGCTCTTGTTGATTTGTCTGAATGTCCAGAGAGGAAACTCAATTTGTTGTGTGAATGGATCAGGAACAAGCAGAGGCAGAGCGTACTGACACTGGGACAGTTTAGTGACCATCAGTTGCTTCAGGAAACCATCAGCACAATGAAACGCAGCCATCTGAACATCCATTGGGTGAATGGGATCAGATTGTCTTGTTCCATCACTAGACAAAGAAATATCATGAAAAATATCACTTTCATCTTCAGGTGAGTGCTTGTCTTTTTGTTGAGTGTGATCTTCCTTGTTTTTCTCTTTAGTTTTAATGTATCTTGCTCTGTAGTCCATCATCAGTATTTTTTGTATGAAAATCTGAATCAGCTCCTCTTCAGCATAAGACTCATGGGTCTTTAATGAATGTGCAGATATCTGATGAACATCTGCAAGTCTCAGTTTATTGTGGTACCTGTCTTCAAGGTGAAGTCTGTGAAGTAGATCATATATTTGTTCGGCTTTGCTCTGCTCTGTTCCAATGTCCTTGTTTTTTCTCTGTTTAAAAAAAAACAAACAAACTGTGAAATATTTAATATATTCAGTCTTTTCCAGTACTCAACCTTAAATAATTCTGTAATTGTATTACTCACCCTAAAGTCGTGCCTAACCCTGACTTCCGTTCAACTTTGGAACACAAATGAAGATATTTTTGATGAAATCTGAGAGCTTTCTGTCACTCTTTCTGACACTTTGGCACTTCAAAAAGTTTATTAAAGAGATCATTTAAAAAAATCGAGTCGATCGGTTATGTCCAAATTTCCTGAAGAGACTCGATCGCTTTACATGATGAACAGATTCGAAATGAGGTTATTCTTGTAACACACGGTGCTGCCTAACACACAAGAATGAACCTCATTGGGTCTTGCTGCAGTTCAAACATGCTGCGTAACACGAGATTGAACCTCATTTGGGTCTCAGCGGAAGTTCAAACGTCATGTGTAACATCGGAGATTGAACCTCATTGGGTCTGGCGGAAGTTTGAACGTGCTGCGTAACACGAGATTGAACTTCATTGGGTCTGGCTGAAGTTCAAACGTGCTGTCGTAATACTGAATGATTGAACCTCATTGGGTCTAGCGGAAGTTCAAACGTGCATGCGTAACGACGAGATTGAACTTCATTGGGTCTGGCTGAAGTTCAAACGTGCTGCGTACACGAGAGATTGAACCAATAAACAGGGTTAGACCACTAGGAGGCGCCTTCTGGCCAATATATATATCTGCATCTCATATTGACGCTAAATGGTGCCATATGCATTGGATGTATACGCATTGTCAAAAGCGTCAGTATATGTGATGAAGTATAAGTACTTTGGATGAGAACGGCTGGGATGATGGGACGGCAGCTATAATGCACCAGAACGCCCACCACACACCAGCTTACTGATGGAGAGGAGATAAATATTTATGATAATTAAAGCCTAAAATAAATCTTTACATCGTATAAAGCATCTGTGTCTCTTCAGAAAATGTGCACTAAACTGTTAAATTCTCATGGATTAGTTTTACCATTTCTATTTTTTACCATCTAAAGTGTCAGTTGCTGGAGCTGTCTATGGAGGGATAGAAAACTCTCAGATTTTATACAAAAAGATCTTAATTTGTTTCCGAAGATGGACGAATGTCTTGCGGGTTGGAAACAACATGAGAGTGAGTAATTAATGAAAGAATTTTTGGATAAACTAAACTTTTATCTACTAAGATATATGTACTTTGCTGAAAAACACACTTGATTCTAATGAACAACTGATTAAAGCTACAGTATGTAATTTTTTTTGCGCTAGGGTTGCTAACCTCTTACAATAACAAAGGCGTAGGTTGATGCACGGTAGTGAAAAAGCGGAATCATGGAACTTGCCGTCATGCTGATGGATCTAATAATGTTTATGGATGAGTGAAAACATTCATATTTTTAAACATGACTGTGGTATGAAGGGCGCGATTGCTAATGAGAGACAGATATCAGCGCCACACGTTGCCCAAATTCCCCAAATCCCCAAATCCCCAAATTCATTTTCAAAATTGTTCATATTTCTGTTGGATCTGAAACTGTAGAATCTCAGGGGTACAATCACCAATATTAAAATGAGACATCTAGCATATAGTCAAAGATTTAGACTCTGAATGACATCAGGGAATCAGGCCACTACATGGTGATAATGTCATTATCAAAACATATTGTGAGCAGGTTATATTCTTCTCTTGCAGTAACAAATGAGCTTTATAAGCACAATGTTGGAACAGCAAGAGAAAAACTACCATTAAAAAATGAAAAGGGTGAAAAGGAGCCAAACTAAAGCAAACACTGACTACCATAATGGTGACTTGAAATGAAAAATTCCATCATTTATAACTTTACTGTATATATTTCTGCTGATTCTCAAGAACATTTGTAGATTTATGACAAACATTGAGTCAAACTGGTTAAATAAAGGCAAAATAATTAAATAAATACATGGTTAAATAATGTATAATGGCTTGAAGTCAGTTGTAGTCCTTTCTTGTAGTGTTTCTCTTTTTTCTGTTCTTGTTGTTTTTCGTTCCTTCAATAATTCAGCTTCCCAACATTAGATATCACCACTAATGGCCAATTATCACTTAATTAATCATTTAATTATCTTATTAACTTCAACACTGCTTCAGTGTTAATTATAACACCCTGTACACTCTAAAAAATTACACTGATAGCTTTAATAAACTTTTTTTATGTAAACAGATTCCCACAACTCAGATACAGCAGCCAAACAAAATCTAAAGTTAATCGATTTAAGGGTCAAGAGTAAACTCTTCTCCCAACTAAAACAAACACTGATCACCATAATTGTGACCTAAAATTCCAGTTTTCCTTCAGCTGATTCTGCTTGTTAACATCAGGTGTCTTCAATAATGCTTAATCATCACTCAATTATTTACTTAATTATCTCAATAACTTTAACACTGCTTCAGTGTTTAACACTCTGCTCGGAGTTGATATAATTCACACTTCTCAGTGTTGATTTAACACTGGGGATTTTGCTGTGTGAAGTTGCAATGAGAGTAAGTTTAAAATGTATTTATTTCCAGGTGATATTTGATGAGATAGATAATCATACCTCTGTGGTAACTTTGACTACGTCACTGTCTACGGTGTAGTTGAGTTTCCCCACCGCTGCACACTTGATGTCATACTCAGTTCCTGTGGTCTCAGATCAGTCAGAGTAACTGTGCTCTGATCCCTCAGCACAGGTTCATATGTCCAGACTGAGTCATGCTTCGGTTTATACAGTAATCTCGAGCTCCTCTGTAGCAGGACATGAACGGAGGAACCTTCAGAACCACACTCTGACCTTTGACCTCTTCAGTGATTGGACAGGCTGGTGTGGATGGAGGAGTAAAGCAAACCACATCATCACATTCACTTCCATACAGAATGATGCAGGATCCAGGTATGATTCGCCATTTCCTTTGAGGAAACAATGAATCTGTCTTGTTTACAGCTGTTCAAATTGATCAGCTTCTTAAATATCTTCAAGTTGCTCCTCATGTTTTTTTGGATCTCAGGAGTTAGCCAAGATTTTTGCTTGAAACCAAGGCTCTTCTCATCCGTTTCTCCTTGTGTTTCAGGACTGAGATAGGCAGTTTGTTGAAGAAGCACATCTGAGCAGTTCAGTGACGTGAACGTGTAACTTACTAGATTCCCAACCTCCAGATCCATCTTGATGAGATCAATGTTGTCTTTTACCTCAACGGATTTCAGCTGTCTCGAGGATTGTTTTAATGACCTCAGACTCTCTTTCTCTCACATTCAGCCATTCAGCAAGATTACTTCCTCTAAATGGAGATTTATCATGTTCTTGTAGAAGATCATTCAGCGCGGTTTCCTTCATCACGTCTCCACGGATGTTTGGCAGCAGAGACCCTGAGTTCTCTGACAAGTCTCAATTTGTACATGTAGCAGTTTTGCTTAATTTTCAGTGTTGTATCGTGGAATGCAGCAAATGTCAAAGCTGGAGAGTCTTTTAGAAAATCACTGCATTTCATTTCAGTCGTATTTAAACTCTCAATCACGGACTCTATCTTTATGATCAGATCCATGCTGATGTCTTTATGAAGTTTTGAAGCTCTTGAGTAAAGTTTGTCCAAGAGGATAAAGCCAAACTCTCCAGAGGAACGGCCAGCTCTTGGTTTTCTTTCAGCAGTTTCGGAAGATTAGTGAAAACATTCAACGCATCTTCAAAAGAGGTCGGGTTAGACGGTAGCTGGAAGTCGCCATAAAATGTACATGTGAAATTTTTGACTGCAGTTTTCTTGATTGTGATTCACATTTAGATCAGCGTTTGCACCTGCTGAAATGATGCCCTGCAGTTTCTCAAGGGCCACTTTTACTTCTCCTTTTACTGATTTGTTGTTCTCATTTGAAGAAACTTGTCTGTCAAACACAAAGCAGGCATCGAGCTCCGTACAGTATTGCTGTCACTACGTGTGTTGCGACATCATTATCGCCGTCAGGAATATTTTCACAAGGCAAACGATTCACGGTCAGCTCTTCAAACCTGCTGGTTGAATGATAATGTAGCGTCAGTCTCTGCTGTTTGAAAGATGTCTTGGTGTCTTTGAGATATTTTGCTGCTCCACTAACATGGATGAGATCACTTAAAAGACTCAGTTTGAGCGCCACCGTCAATATTCAGTAATTTAGATTTGTCCTGAATGGAGTCTGAAGCTGTGACATTGAATCCTGTATTGATTTGGGCACAAGAGAAAATATTCTGCTGCAGCTGTTCATTATTCCAAAGTCGAATGCCTGTAACAGGAAAAATGGGGTGTAACTCTTGCAATCACTACTTTTCAGTAATTCAAAGTATATTTTGGTACCTGGTATTAACACGTCCTTTCTGCAGTCGTACAGCATGCCGAGCTGGAAGGGTCTCCCAAGAGCTGCGGTTTCAATCGCATTCACTCCCACTGAATCCATACTAAAGACAAAAAAGTTTTCAGTATGTGAATTCACACATTAAAGCTGCTGACAATGTTCAGTGTCCTTTTGCTATCTGGGTAATACACACAGAGAGAGAGAAGTGGGAAAATAAATCTCATACCTCGCAGGTTTGAGCTTGACATGGTATGTGGAGTTTGATCTTGTTTGGCATCAGATTGAAATCTTCTGCATGCAATGTAAAATGTTTCCTTTTGTACGGGCATGTTTAACTCCGAGGGGCATTTCTTTTTCCCTGCATCATTATGTTGGTGCTTTTGTGAGGTTAACTGGGCTAACAGTCCATGTTTCACCCTTTTCTGTGGACCAAGATTTAATCAAGGTTGAAACATAACATTATTATTTTTTCAATCAGGTTTGCACCTGACATAATATTATTTAAATGATGAAAAATGAAAATATCAAACCTATCTTGCTTTATGTACAGGTCAGCAGGATTCAATGTTGGTCTGTTATCTGGGAATAATGCTGTTTTTAAAAGTTGCTCCACATAGTTTTTGTGAGCATAATGCATTGAGGGTTCGCTTATTAATCTTATCTCCTTTTTCAGGTGTACAACATATTAACAATAGGTTTTATTAATGAAATTTGTGTTCCAATCCCAAACTCAACCTTTGCTTTGGAACTATTTAATGAATCAATGATAGAGGCCACTTTCAGACTTTTTAAAAAAAAAAAAAAAAAATCAGATGGGGTGAATAATTGATAAATATTTCTTGAACAGAATTTTTAAGCACACACAAATTACATACTGTAGGCTATAGTAGTCAACACATACTCGTCAGACATCATTGAAACAAGCTTTAAGTGCTCCATTTACAGGAGATCTGAAAACATCAGCATAATAAATGAGGTGAAAACAGGAACTATTTCATGAAATATAGAGAGTTTTCAGCAGATCTGTTAATATTGATGAGCCTCAGACTATCAACACTCATTCAACAAGCCATTCAGGATCATCAGCAGATCATCTCACTTCATTCTGAGTGTTTGCTGACAAAAACACGTTATTTGAGTCAGGATACATGATAAAAGACTATAAAACTCCCTCCCTCCTTTTTTTATTCTCAAAAACACATGCATGCTATTAACTATTATTATTATTATTACATTTCAAGATAGATTCAAACCTTCAATGTTCCTTTTTTTGTTTTTGCAAACATACTTTGAAGGCATTCTTTACAACTTAAACTCTGCGATCTGAATTCGGGCTCAATTCCTCGGAAAGAACAAGCGATTATCTGATGTTCATGTGTATAAACACCACTTATCCTCAAACTTATCTAAAACATGCTTCTCCAGCATCAGTTATAAAACACACCCAGAGCATTCATTTAGACAACTGCGTGGATATATTAAATATATTGTGTTTATGCAGAAAGAAATACGATGTTAAAGCGATCAGTGAGTGGTTCGTTTGTGCATTAGCCATTCCACTGAATGGGTGACATTTGCTTGTTGTAATTCTTTTACTATAATATTTTTTTCCAACATTGAATTTAATATTACACACATTTAACTATTCAAAATGTGTATTGGTCAATCTCAGGCAACTTTATTTAATTTTTTAAAAGGGTTCTAGGCAGAAGATGGACACATATTTTCCTCAGTCCTGAAACCGCAATTATGTGCCATTTAAAAAGAATATTTATGTGTATTATTTATTTATTTATTTATTTTTCCCACAAGAAAGTATTTTTATTATTACTATTATTTTATTGTTGGTTATATGTTCAAATAAATGATATTTGTGACAATAAATCACAGTAAGTCAAGGTGCCATTTTTCTTTTTCATTTTAAAGAAGACTAAGGCCTCAAGTTTGTCTATATATATATATATAATTTAATAATTGATTAATTAATTGTATAAATGATGGACTGAAGAAAAACTGACAAAAAATTGATTAATCTTTTTTTTCAAGGAAATGTTGTAAATCGAACTGCCTCAGACATGGATCTAAAACATTAAACTACAAAAGTAAATTCTACAGGTGCTAATCTACCAACATGGCTTTGGTGTTACAAAATATGCTAACTGCGCTGGACATTACAGGCGAAAACACTTTTCAGATGTCCTCTGCTGATTACTCCTGACTATTTTTTCTTCACTTGAAAAAGTTCCTTTCACATTTAACGTTAGTAACTGGACTGGAGTTGCCCGTCATTGGCTGAGGGGGTGTGTTAGGCGCGTGCGTTGGAGGCTGATCACGTCACTGCTCACGCGCCTTCTATTTCCCTCAGAGTTACCGCGTCGAGTCTTCCGAGTTGAGGTGAGCAGTTCACGCCGGTATTTCTCATATTTACACAACCATCACACACACTTTACACGGTTTGATTATGCGGCATACGAATTTCTTTATTGTGTTCATCGATTGCAGCGATACGTGTGTGTGTGTGTGTTTTCTGGCGTCTTTCTACTGAAACAAACATTTAGTGCAGCATGCAGCGAGCATGAGGAGAATGTGTGGAGTTCATTCAGACCTGAGAGATTTTGTGCTCGTTTGTGTGATTGTTTCGATGTTTGGAGTGAGAACTGTTACTGAATGTCAAGTTAAAGTTTAGAGATCTGTGAGGGGAATCGATGGCAATCGATAGTGTTGCTTTTGCCAATTCCAATAGCTAACTTCACCTTTCTTCTTTGTCGACATTTATCATTTTGCAGATTACGTTTACTTATTAAAATCGATATCTATTCTAACACGTTATATTGCCCCTGTATGAGTAATGAACGTGGGAAATTGTATACATCAATGAGAATATAAATATTAAAGAAGTTTGACACAGAAGCGTTCAATTTTTTATTTTTAAGATTGTTGTGATCTTTTTCAGTTTCTGCACATACAAATCTGTAACATGTTAATGATTGAAATACCTTATTGCAATTAATAGTTATTAAGTCAAACTATAGATTCACATATTATGGTGTTGTAGTTATTAGAGGTTTGTAAAGATTAGCCTGGCTCAGCCCTCCTATGCTCAATTTTCATTTTCCTTCAGTACTAGGGCTTGGATTTGATTTCAGTCTTAATTCAATATTGACAAATTTGAATAAATATTAGGTAGGCTACAGTCTGGCTGCATGTTATTTATTTTTATTTTTTTCAAGAAAAAAATATATCTCGCATAATGCTGTAAACATGCAGGGAGAAATAAAAATATAATGCGGTTTTCATTATAATAACAATGTAATGACAAGTAAACATAATAAATATATAATATAGTGCACATATTTAGCAAAATACTCCTCGCTGATTTTTTCTAAGTCGACTAATGTGCTGGTCATTAAATAGCTTTCCTGATAGTAAATGTAAAGTTCTGTGACATAACTGTTATCCTGCAGTTTTATAGACCTCTTTCTGAGGTTGAAAAACACTGATCGATATTATGTATGAGGCATATACCTTGTTTTTTACATGCGAATGGGTCCGAAGACGGGTCCGAACAGAGTGCGGTGCGAAGAAAATCGTGTCCGTTGGTCATCCGGATGCGTTCAAAGAATTGTAACTCTTGCGAAAAGCTACCGACGGTTCCAGTGGTGGAGGAAGTACTGAATTTCAGTACTTAAGTAAAAGTACAAATAACCAGATAAATATTTACTTTAGTAAAAGTCAAAGTAACACAATGACAACCATACTTAAGTAAAAAGTAAAAAGTACCTGATTTTAAATGTACTTTAAGTATTAAAAGTAAAAGTACTTGCATAACAATTTATTCTCTTAATGTCTATTTTCTAATGATTAATAAAACATTCATTCTAACTCATTCGACCTAATACTCATATAATGATGGAAAAAATTAGTTGTCACCATTTCTGAAACAAGCTTGCAATTAATTAGGCAATATACACATCATGCTTATCCTTACTATATGTTAATAACTATGTTTGGCAGTTAAACGTGATTAATTTATGGTGTAATTCTGAACCTCTTGGCTTGCCATAATCCTAACCAACCGTATATTACACACGGTGCGTTTCCTATGCACGTAAATACAAATTTTCGTGTATAAATTGCACGATAAATGCACTGCGTGCGAGGCGCATTTAGTGTGACCGAGTTGATATATCTATGGCAACCAAACGTCACTGGTGAGACAAACGTGCAACGGACGGACGGTCAGATTACGTTTTGGCAGGGAAAAACTGGTCAGAAAATGTAACAAAATGTAACAGAAGTTGTAGAAATGTAGTGGAGTAGAAAGTATAATAATTGCTGCAAAATGTAACGAAGTAAAAGTAAAAAGTATGCACTATTTATTCTACTTAAGAAAGTAAAGATACGTGAAAAATGTACTTAAGTAAAGTAACAAAGTATTTGTACTTCGTTACATTCCGCCACTGTGACGGTTCCTATCCGAATATTCCAGCGGAAGTTGAGCGTTGCTATGGTACTGATAAACAAACCTGAATTATTAACGTTTAATAAAATAAATAATGATTTTATAACGAGAAGTTGTCATGTCATTTTTTTATTTTCATGACTTTCTAACGTTATTAGGGCAGTTAATACATTAAATTGTAGGCAGACATTAAACTATTGATCACCATTTCACAGTTTTTAGTCGACCTGACATGTCAGCAGCCTTCCTATTAATATGTCTAATATAACCCTCATCAGAGAGATCATACAGAACTGACAGAATCAACCTTTCTCTCTTTTGTTCTACCCGCGTCCGACGCTTTTCACTGTGTAGTAAGACATCCGTTGGGAACGTATTGCGTATTCCGGAGCTGATTTCAACTGCAAAGTGTGAAGGTGGTGTAAACATCGTGTCCCCCCGTTTCCATGGTGACTTGTTTAGGGCCCTATAAAATCCGTTTTATTTTTTCCCAAATTCCGTTTTTTCCATTGTAATTTTTGCAAATTCCGTTTTTTTCCGTTTTAATTTTTGGGAATTCATTTTTTTACCCTTTACTGTTATTTTAGTTGTAAAAAGAGTGTCCTTTTTATTCCGTGATCGCAGAAATTATAGGGCCCTGCTCGTTATTAGGGCTGTGAATCTTTGGGTCAGACAGCGAATCGATTCTGAATTCACGATTCATAGGTTTTCGATTCAAGAACGATTTGTGCAAATTCAGAACGATTCAATTGGATGCGATTCACATCCAAATTTGATGCGATATGATAAATTCGATTCTTAATTTTTTATATGCATTATAGTATTATTTCAATGCTTCACCCAATGGGTCTTTGTCTGGGTTTGAATTACACAGCGGCCTTCAGGGGTCAGATAGTGGGGATTTTGTCCATTGTTAATGTTTAGTTCATGTTGGTTTTTAATTTTAATAAATATATTATTATAAAAAAAATATTAAATGGCCTACAAATTAGCATTTGTAGAAACCTAAGTAGCCAATTTTTGAAAAAGGCTTTTAAAGTATTGCATTAAATGACTACATGCACAAATTAATGGAGACGTTTTCATCAGTTTAATTTTGCATCCTCTCAGTGCACTCGTTAACATCTTTTCACTGGATTTTGCTCGCGCTCGGTCCCATAGCTCTCATGTACAGATTTTTGAGCAGTCCATGATTGAGCTCTCCAGCTCTCTATCGAGAAAGCAATAGTTTTAAGGGCAAACTGCTCAAGCCATTGATAAAGCTGCCATGCCATTGCGTGGTCACTATGAATAAAACGCTTTCATTGCGTGGAAATGTCGCAGTTATTTTCTTTAAGATAAGATTTTACTGAAATGGGCCATACCATTGACATTACCCGTCCTGAGCTGTGAAGTAAAAGCCCACTTTATTCAAGGGCGGGCATTTATTACATGGAAAGACTTAGTGCTGGGCGGTTTGACCAAAAATTGATATCACGTTTTTTTTCAAAATCATAACGGTTTTTCGTTTTTTTCGGTTCGGTTTTTTTTTTATTTATTTTATGCATAGTCAGGTGTTCAATGCATTTTCTACTGGTTAAGAGAGGAATTACTGCAGTAAATTGACTTAGGATGGTCTATTTTACTGTCATTGGTGAATATTGTAGAATAATTCCACACTAGTAATACAGGTTTGCATGGCCTCAGAAAATTATGCTGTTTACAAATAAGAGCCATTCATGATTCTAATGAAGTGAGGAATCAAAATGCAAAGACAACTGCAGTCAAAATACAGAACTTTTATTTTAAACAACACAATTAGAAAAATTACACTTTTGCTAGTTCAAGTACAAATCCAGGAACATTACGTGCATTCAAGTAAATATAAAAGGAAATCCTGTCAGGCATTGCTTTTGAGGTCTATTAAAGAAATTAAAACAAAATTATGCAACTTGCATTAGTTATTCCTTCAAAAGTATTGCTTCGAAACCAGAACAAACATAAAATAAATATAAAGTGCTAACTTACTTGGCACACATGATTATCCTGTATAATGGAAACAATATTTAGCTCGACTTTTCTTTAGCTTTCCCTGTGTTACATGCTGATGTGGAGGGCGCTAAATCCGCGGCTGAATCCGCGGCTGATTTAATACATTCTTGATATTCCAAGACATGTTTGCGGCTAAGGCGCTGGAGCAAATTGCTTGTGTTGCCGGGTCATTCTCCCCAGCGGAGAATTTTAGCCCGACAGCACTTACATAAAATGGTTGTTTGGTCGACGTCGGATTTTTGGAAAACAAAAAACCTCCAAACAACAGTCCCGGCTTCTCTTTTTGGCACAAGTTCTTCTTCGGTGTCAACACTGTCATGTTGTACTAATTCTTCAGCATCCATCGTCCATGTAACGTAACAGAGCGCTGCTGTTTGTTTACCCTTGTCAGTGCTCAGTAGTGCAACGGGTAAAGGGTCCGTCTGAAACAGTGTCGCGCACTGCCACTCTATGGTCGCGCAGCGTAACGGTTCGTTCCGAACGTTGTGTAATTAAATACACCGGTATGGCGGTTTATTCAAAATCAAAATCGTGACGAAAATATAAACCGGTTTTCGGTTTGAACCGGTTTACCGCCCAGCACTAGAAAGACTCTCCGTACACGCTGGTCTCTCACTCGCTTTCCCTCTCTGCCGAGTGCGTGCACGCGCTATACGCGGTTTGGAGCACAACCTCTGTCTCGCATGCACGCTCACTCTAGATTCCGGGAGATTTTAACTAATTTGCGGTATAACTCAGCCGATCACGACACGAGTTGCTCAACAGGCAAAAAGATAAACTCATCTTTCAGTTATTTGACAGACTGGGCTTCAGCGTGAGAAATCAGGGGTGTGAGCGCATGTGAGACCAATCAAATGCGGATGTCTCACGGCCAATGCGTGAGGCAGCTTGTACCAGGAACACTTTAAGGTTGTGTCTATATATTTTAAACCACTGAATCGCTATAGAATCGCGACTAATCGATTCTTAGCCTTTTAAATCGATTATTCACGTAAATAAACGATTCACGATTTAAAAGTACGTTTCAGGATCGATGCATATGCATCGTCAGGATTTGTAATCGATGCATCGAGAAAACGAGTGAATCGTTACACCCCTACTCGTTATGCTTGGCACGTGATTCACCACAGCCAAAACAGTACTGTTTGGCAGATTCATAGCGCTTTTATTTCTGAATATTAACAAACTTGCTTACCATCTCATGAACTATCTTCTATTCCCATTCTCAAATATGTCATCATGTGTTTAGTGAGTTTTTGTCGTTTTAAAAAAACTTTATAAATGATCTTGCTCTGTAACGTGAGATGGGTGCCGTGTTTGGGCCACAGTTCAGAGATTTCTGTGTGTTGGGTTTATTACGGCGCGTGAATTCATCAGTTTCTCCTGAAATACATTGAAGTAAGTGGCCAGTGAACTGGGAGAAAAATAGAGTTGACTTTATAGCCTAGTTATTTACACTGTGTCTCTCTGATATGACTTAAAACCGTTGTCAAATATATTTCAATGGGTTGTTATTGATGCTTCCATAGACACCATTGTGTATTTTACAACATTATGTGGTTAAACACCTAAGAGTTTTTTTTTTACAGTGATTTAGCCTATGACAAGCGCTGACAGCGCGTCCATCTTTGGATCAGCGTCAGCCAGTAGCAGTGAGTATGAGGAGAATATGTTGAGTTCTTCAGACCTGAGAGATTTTGTGTTCGTTTGTTTGATTGTCTCTGAAATGTGAGAACTGTTACTTGGAGTGAGTTTGAGTCTCTCTGAATTATTTTGGTTGTACTGAAAATGAAATTACTTTTTTTCTTTCAAGTCAGACCTGATGGAAGTGAAGGAGGAGAGTGAAGGACTGAGTGAAGTGAGAGGAGGAACATCATGTCCAACCTGGAGAAAAACCTTTGTGTCCTTCAAAGACTAAAAAAACATTTTTAAAGAAAAGAGCCAATAAATTTACAACCTGCACTCAGTGTGGAAAGAGTGTAACAACCAAATATTTTAATGTGCACATGAGAGCTCACACCGGAGAGAAGCCGTTTTCATGTGATCAATGTGGAAAGTGCTTCTCAAAAAAACAACACCTTCAAAGACACTTGAGGATCCACACTGGAGAAAAGCCGTATGCATGTGATCAGTGCGGAAAGAGTTACCCAGATAAACAATATCTTGAACTTCACATGAGAATTCACACCGGAGAGAAACCAGTTCATGTGTGAACACTGTGAAAAGAGATTCTCAAACAAAAACCGTCTTAGGCTTCACATGAAAATCCACACCGGAGAGAAGCCGTTCTCATGTGATCAGTGCGGGAGCAGTTTCTCTCAAAAAAAGGACCTTCTAGGACACATGAGGATCCACACTGGAGAAAAGCCGTACGCATGTGATCAGTGCGGAAAGAGTTTCGCTCTAAAACACCAGCTTATTATTCACATGAGGATCCACACCGGAGAGAAACCGTTCACTTGTGATCAATGTGGAAATGCATTTCGTGGGCCAGCAGCCCTGAAGGCACATCTGGCAGTTCATATGGACGGAGAAGCCACATTCATGTTCTGTGTGTGGAAAGAGTTTTCACTGCTGATATATTTACATAAACATCAGAAAATACACACTGGTGTGAGAGAGTACATGTGCTTTGAGTGCAAGAAGACTTTTAATACAGATCAACATTTAAAGCTGCACCAGAGGATTCATACTGGAGAAAAACCTTACAAGTGTTCACACTGCGACAAGAGATTCAGTGTGTCATCACATCTGAAAACACATGAGAGGATCCACACTGGAGAAAAACCTTACAAGTGTTCACACTGTGACAAGAGATTCAGTCAGTCACAACGTGTGAAAGCGGCATGAGCAGATCCACAGCAGAGAGCCGCACTCGTGTGATCAGTGCGGAAAGAGTTTCCCTTTTAAAACTCGCCTGAAGCAACACATGAAGACCCATAAAGTGAAGAAACCACATCACCACAGTCACAGTAAGTAGTTCCCTAGCTAACAGACTTTTTATATATATTCAGGGATGCACGATATATCGGCCACATTATCGGATCTCGGCCGATAAATGATCATTTTTAATGTTATCGTTATCGGCCCAACAAGAACATTTAGCCGATATCTAAAAGCCGATAAATAATGTATTATTTCCTTCAGCTGAGGCACTTTAGATGTGCACTGTTCAACATGATGCTTTTAAATTGCTTGAAATATGATTGAAATCACTTTAAAAAAGGAAAATCCAGTTAAAGTGCAAAATATCGGCTACACAACATTCAAATAAGAACATCATAAGTGTGTTTGTATTTGTTTGACTTTTAATGAGGAGGCTTTTTTATAATCAGGCTCTCAAAAATTGTCTAAAAATTTTGGATTTTAGATTTATCTGGCCAATATATTGATTATCGGCAATTCAAATATAAAGAATTATTGGATTATCAGTATCGAGCCAAAAATGTCATATGCGGTGCATCCCTTATATATATATATATATATATATATATATATGACTGTTCTCCAAATATTCAAAACAAAAAATATTCTCCTAATATTTAGAACCAAATGTTGGTTCTGGGAACATAAAAAAATCACAGTTTTCTTGACATTAGAGGAATGTGTTTTAAAGGGTACAAATGTTCCTCAAACGTTCTTTCAACTTAAAGGGTAAGTTCACCAAAAATGAAAATTAAGTCATTAATTACTCATCCCCATGCTGTTCCAACACCGTAAGACCTTCGTTCGTCTTCGAAACACACATGAAGATATTTTTATTAAATTTGAGAGGTGGATCCCTGCTACATAGGAACCCTAAGGGATTGACTCTTGACGGCCCAGAAAATCAATGAAGAAAATGTTTAAATGTTCCACGTGACTACAGTGGCTCAACTATAAGTTTATCAAGCAACGAGAATACTTTTTGTGTGAAAAAACAAACAAAAATAACGAATTTATTCGACTATTCCTTTTCTTCCTTGTAGGCTTGAAACGAGACTTCAAGAGATTTCCACGAAGCACATGCGAGAACTGAACTAGAAGTAGTTGAAGATCGCAATTCTCGTGCATGCGTCGTGGAAATCTCTTTTAGACATTTAAGGAACGTTGATTTGCAACATTCCAAGAACATAAAAATGTCCAGTTTCCTGAATGTTAGTATGATGTTCTGGAAACGTTCTCTCATGTTTGGAACCATCCTCAAACCAGATTTGATTGGTTTAAAATTACTCTTGATCTTGACTTTATATTTCACATTTTTTCTCTCATTTGAAATGTCACATGATTTAATTTTTATCTTTTAGACCCGATGGGAGAACCAGAGAGTACATGTGATCAATTTTGGAAGAGCTTCACAGATAAAGGACACTTTAAGAGACAAATGAGGATCCACACTAGAAGACCATTCACATGTGAACAGTGTGGGAACAGCTTTTTAAGTAAACGAAACCTTAAGAATCATATGCGGATTGTTGTATGTCTATACCGCTGTAACCTTATAAATCATTCCCATTACCTGTTACAATCATAAATTGCCCTTACCTGCAGGTTAAAGATGTTAGACGTTAATTCAGGGTCCTCTGCGGTGTCCTTAAACCAGTTCAGTCCTAGGTCCGTTTCACTGGGTGTTTGCTAGTATTAATATAAGATACGTCTAGGGAAAAATCACTCTTAAAAAAAGTTTTGAAAGTTTTTCGAATTGTTAGCTCGGATTTAATCAAAAATATGAGGTTGAGTAAATGACAGAATTTAGATGTGTGTGATATAAGAAATGACCAAATGATCCATCTTCACATGAGGCAATACATTTATCATTGCTCTCATTCAGTATGATAGGGAACTGCATAGGGATGGGTATCGTTTAAATTTGAACGATTCTGATTCCGTTTCCTCGTTTTGAATTCGGTTCCTAACGATTCTCGATTCTGATTCTTTTAAGAGGCAGGGTCAAAAAGTTTAGCTAACCTTGCTAACCAATGGTCTTTCTGAAGGAAATACTTCTGAAGGAAATACCCCTTCTGTCACAAATACTCCTTTTGTCACAAATTTTTATTTTTAGAAAAGTGAAGCCACACTTTGGACCGCCGACGTAAGCTACTCATGTTCGACTCGGTGCGGTAGTCGAGTAGATGGAACACTTCCGAGTAGACGCTTCTTCGTTGGTGTTCTTCAGCGGTTTCTTCTTCCGGTCGGCGGACTGTGAATATCGAAACTAGGAATCAAAATTTTAACTTTTGAACGATTCCGGGAAAAACTAAAAGTTAGTCCCGGTTCCAATCGATTCTCGATACCCAACCCTAGAACTGCAGTAAGACATGTTTATAAATGAAAATAATCAATAGAAAGTCCCTCATTTTTTTTGTGATACCCCTTTCTCATTTCTTAAGGATTTAAAGATATGTAATTTGTCTTAAAAAAAAAAAGAGATGATGTTGCTGTCCGAACAAAAACATCTAATGCAAAACTCTGGTGTGACACTGTGTTCACTTTGGAAAGCACTGGGAGAGTAAGTGACCTGAACTGTACTCTATTCAAGGAACGATGCAAGTACTAATTCTATTCACTGAAGAACAATAGCGCTCCGAATCAGTTCCAAACAAGCAAATATAGAAGTCTTCCTCTCAATTTAGCTTAATAATCTGTCAGCAGACAATTTTTGGACACTTTAAATTGTTCTGAAATGAAATGTTTATATTGGCCTTAAAATTATTTTGTATGTGTATCTATTAATTTCTTCATTTACACTTACATGTGTTTGCCATCTAGTTAACTGCCAGCAATAGAGTATTAACTGCTAAATGACCTTCTGGGGGCAATGCAGAATGAAGATGGTTGAGTTATATTGAAAATACACCCCGGGTATAGCATCTGAACGATGATCATTTTAATTAAATGGGCTCTATGCACGGCGGTTTTAAGGATGCTCGATAACTTCCGCCGATCGTAGAGTCCAATGCAATAGCGAGAATGTATATTGAATTTTATACTCCATGGTTTTACTAAAGAAACGTTAGTCACAAAAACAGATAAAACAGACACCCCTCGTTGTGTTTATGCTTCTTTTAAAATTATATTAAATAAACATAACTATATATTAAATTACATCTAAACGTATGAAAGTTTTCGTTTCAAAGACGGGAGGACAGTACATTTTGAAGACTCTGCCATAATTGGTTTTCCTCTGCTTTAATCTCCCCAACCGGAAACTGTAGAGCATCTTTGCGTCAAATGCCGAACTAATGCGTGCATATAACCCATTGTGTTTGGGGAAAGAGTAACTTTTCTTAAATTGGAGTTGGCATTTAAAATAATAAAAAAAGTGTTCCTAGCTAGGTACCTGACAGAGTATTGAGTACTTGTAAGAAATGTGCACACCTAGTGTCTTTCCACTAGGTGGAGTAGCACTGGTATCTATCCTTGTAGATTTTAGAGTTTAAGGGGGAATATTTATTTATATATACTAGTTATATAGCCTAGAATGTTTTACCTAGTTGTATAAAGCAGATAAAAGTTGAAATTGTTTTTAAAAAGGAAGTAAAAAAAAAAACTTTTTATCATTACTTTACCAACCAGGTGCGACGGCGCCACGCGAAGTTTCTTAGAAACGTTTCCTATTTCTCAATGTCGCGGCTGACAGAATGAAGAAATTACACTGGTTATGAGCAGGGCTGTAGTACTCGAGTCCGGACTCAAGACCGTTTTCTATGGTCTCGGACTTGTCTCGGACTCGCTGGTATATGGACTCGGACTTGTCTCGGTCTCGGCCACTGGTCTTGCCAAATATGGCGTTTGGTCTCGAACCGAGTCCAACATTTTTGTATGCGTGTTCATTTATTACTAGCCTATCAGGGTAACGTTAACTTAGAAAATGCCCAAATTAACCGACCAAGTGCTCACTACAGACGGAGCGCGTCTTCTCATGCTGTTACTATAGTTACTGGGTGTTGCGCACAATTCTAATGATTCCCGCAGGTCTCCCATTTATAATGTGGGATATTCCCACAATCGTAATCCACACAGATTATAAAATCAAATCATTCTTTTAATAACTATCTGCCAGACGCAATTTCACAAACCGCGTGAGTGTTCAGCGTTGTCGCGTCTTCTCTTCTCTCATGTGTTGTGGAAGGCAGCATCAAGCGCTGCCGCAATAATACACACTCGCGTTCAGGAGTCGGGACATGACGGAATATTCACTTGCATTCGAGCCAGTAGTGCATCGTGAATAAAGCTTAACATTTGCACGTCTTTTTAAGTCTTACCAGTTTAACATTCAAGTAATTTTAAACTATCAGTCCTTGCGCGCTCTCTGGGATGACTATGCGCACATTCATTGAAAATCCGCCTCAAGAACAGCTGGCCAGTAACAAAAGTTATTTTTCATGGATTAGCTATATTGCTTTAACACTCAAATCATGTCAATTTCGGTCTTCGTGAGTATAATGGTCTAAACATAGTCGGTTTTGTCTTTAATAAGCATATAACGCATGCCAGTATGAACAGAGAATCTGCTCTTAGCTCTTAAAGTGACAGAAACCATATGTGTCGTTCATTAATTTTGTCGTCAAAACAAGAGAGCTTTAAGTTAAATGAATCAGGATTAGCCTATGTGTTTAATTTATTCAGGACTAAAATACTATCCAGAGTTATTTTCCATTTGATTACTTTATTCAGTTTCTGTCTATGAAGACTATGTCTATGTCTATTCAAAAACATTTCTCTTTATTTGTATCTTTATTGTATTTATTTGTGTAACTTTTTTCAATTTAATTGACTATTTAAATCAAGCCTTGTTTTGTGTAAATTCTTAACAACATTACCCCATTGTAAAAAAAATGCAATGAGCACAAACATTTAAGCAGCATAAATTTAAAAATTTTGTTTGGCAAAAATGAAATTCAGGCCCTGAAGACTTTTTTTTCTTTTTTCCTATCCTGGACTCTGGTCTTGACTCGGACTTAGAACCTTTTTGGACTCGAGTCTTGACTTGGACTCAGACTAGCCCTGGTCTTGGACTTGCTTGGACTCGACAAAGGTGGTCTTGACTACAGCCCTAGTTATGAGTACACATTTATTTTTAGTTAAAAATAGGTCACTGTGACACAAGCCATAACGGATAATTTACCTCAGATTTTGAAAGCATATAATAGGCTATAGCATTCAAAATGAATTCTATGCAAACATACAACTGTATTTCATAACAACGCGTTGGATAAGGACAATCAAATCAAGAAATAACATTAAAAATCAAAACATTAACAAAATATACTCATTGACTAATTTTGTTATGAAGTACAGTTGTAACATGGAAAAGATACCTGTTATCGCGTGTCGTGGCGTTGCGTGTAGTTAGGACACGGTATTATATGATTATTTCTAAGTGTTTTAGAAGAAATAAGAACTGCATAAAGATAATGTTAACCCTTCTCATTTCTGCTTGTACAACACAATAAATTTAGATCTGAAATCTTTCATGCATCTCTCATATAGCACTTTCACGTCCGTGTTATCCAATCAACTAATGCTGTTTTCAGGTTTGCGTTTTCCAATATATATATATATATATATATATATATATATATATATATATATACATATACATATATATACTACAAATTTGTATTAATACTGTGTAGTAAATATTTTCACTGTTTTGCCCGTTTGATCATGTGGAATAATAAAAAGACAACAGCACAAATTATGTCTACAGTGATATTTATTTCCTTTTCATATATAAAAAAGGCTAAATTACTATATTAAATAAAATGGAAAACACTGATTATTTTTAAACTTGGTATAAGTTTCTTGCAGTGAGTTTCTCTTGTAACCTAAAAAGAGTACAATAAAGTCAAATAAAACGCACTGTAGTCCAAAGCATTGGTTGACTGAAGTCCAGATTTCAGACGTTCTCCACCTTGATGATGTTCAGCTCGGGCTCGTGCGGTGAAACCGGAAGACTAGAGGACTGGTCCGCGGGGCTGTGCGCCTGGAATGATCCCTCTGCGCTGGTGGAGGGCATGTCTCCTGATTTACTATCCATCCCGGTAAAGGAGTCTGTGTGTGAGTGTGAATACGGGAGTGTGCTGGGCGAGTACGCTTGCGTGTGGGACTGAGTGAACGTCGTGGTACGCGCTTGTGCGTGGGTGAACGGGGGCCCGCTGGAGGTCGGGCACTGCTGAAAGCCGTTCATGGTGGGTGGGCTGAGCTGGTCCAGAGAGAACACCTCGATGCTCTCCAGACCAGAGTCGTGGATCTCGTTGTATCGCGTCTGGGCTTGGCTGCACTGAGCGTAGGCGCCCTGGCCGGTCGCCGTCTGGCTGAACGGGGCCGAAGAGGCCAGCGAACACGACGCCGGAGCGCATGAGGACTGCAGAGGGTTGAATTTGGACGCGAGGTCCTGCAGGGTGCTGAGGATCTGCTTCTGGACTTGAGTCTGCTGGGATTGTTCCCTCTCCAGTCGGCCTTGTTGGTCCACCATCATCCTCAACGCCAGGCCCAAACTCCTCAGCTCTGAGCCCAACGACTGGATCTGCTCCTGCAGGATGCTCACCGAGGCGGGGTCCAGGACGCTCCGCTGGGGAGGAGGGGGAGGGGAAGGCTGGTTGGTCACGGCTTTGGACCCGTGCGGAGGGGATGCATTCTGGGATGTCGCCCCGGAGGTGGCCGGGGTCGGGGGAGGCGGATGTCGACACGGGGAGGGTGTTGAGGAGGAGCGCGAACTTGAACACCCACACGCTGGTTCAACCATCTCCTGTGAGGACTGGCTCCTTGGTGCAGTAATCTCTGAGAAATAAAGCCATTCGTCACATATGTGGGTAAGAAACAGTGATCAGCCTATGGCAAGCCATTTTAGCTTTTATTCATTTCCAGGATATGAATTCTTGATATCAACAATTACATTTTTGATATCAACAATTTAATTGCTGATATCTGTAATTGTATTTTCACCATGGGCTGCCGTTCAAAATGAATTGTTGATATCAAGAATTGATTTTTTACTAGTAGAAAAAGATTTTTTGATATCAATGATTACATCGTTACTAGTAAAAATGTGAATTCCCGATATCAATAATTAAATTGTCACTAGTTGAAATGTCTATTCTTGATATCAACAATTCAATTGTTACTAGTAAAAATTATCATTTATGATATCTGAAAATGTATTTCTGATATAAATATTATTTCAGATTTCTAAAATGACTTTCTTACTAGTAACAATCACATTCATGATATCAGAAATTAAAATTGTCACTAGTAAAAATTGAATTATTGATATCAAAAATGAACATTGTTACCAGTAGCAATCCAATTGTTGATATCAAGAATAGACATTTCAACTAGTGACAATTTAATTATTGATATCAAAAATAAAGGTTTTTACTAGTAATAATTGTATTTCTGATATGTGAAATTGGAATTTCAACTAGTAAGAAATCAATTCTTGATATCAAAAATGTAATTCTTGATATCAAAAATGTAATTGTTTATCAAAAATGTAATTGATATTTATTTATTTACGTGATATCAATAATTCATATCCTGGAAATGAATAAAAGCTAAAATGGCTTGCCATAATCAGCCAGACCCAAGGCTCAGTTATAATAATAATGATTAGTAGTAGCAATAACATACAATTTTTAAATGTATACTTTTAATTAAAAAAAAAAAAAATGCTAATTGGTTATGGGACACTTAACCAAAACATTATTATTATTGGTTGTACAAAATGTGTTTTTTTCTATCTCTATTCATAATAGTACTGGGTTTCTGATGATGCTTCATAACTCACCATGTTTGGAGGTCTGGCTGTCGTGAGGTCATAAGAAGCTGTCTGTGGTAACACAAGCTTTCTCCCATCAGGACCAGAGAAGCAGGACGGGTCTCGTCTCACAGACACCGACACCTGCTGGCCGGTCTGGGGACCGCCGTCTCTTACCTTCACAAAACACGTGGATTAGGTAAGGCAAAAAATATAATCACACACAATTTATATATATATACATACATATATATATATATATATATATATATATATATATATATATATATATATATATATATATATATATATATATATAAAAGCCTTTTGATAAGTTATATATATTTTTGGTATTGTGTTTTTATGAAAAATAAGCACATGCCCCTTTAATGTGCACATTTACCTTTTTTCTATTGTAATTTTTACTGTAAAGAAACAAATTACAATGCTTTTAAAGAATTTAAAACAGTCAATTTTAAAGGCAACAAATGTACCATGGTGCATAAATACATTACATTTTTCTTCACATTTCTGTAATGTAATTTAATGTAATGAAATTGTTGTTTTTTTATTTGTTGCATTAAAATCATGCAGATTAGAGAAGAAATGTACTTAAATGTCATGAAAATAAAGTCACAGTGCGCACACACACACACATATATATATATTTATATTAGTACATATATACTAATATATATATATATGTGTGTTTTTGAAAGATGTATCTTATGCTCACCTAGAGACTAATATTTATGACCAAAAAATACATAAATATATATATATTATATATATATATATATATATATATATATATATTACAATTTAAAATAAGAATTTTCCATTTTAATGTTTTAAAATGTAATTTATTCCTGTGATCAAAGTCCAATTTTCAGCATCATTACTCCAGTCTTCAGAGTCACATGATCCTTCAGAAATCATTCTAATACGCTGATTTGCTGCTCTCAAGAACCATAGAGTGCCGAAGTCACGACGTCAGTCTGTAGGCCAAAAGCGTAAGTGAGTTAGCATTTTAGCACTCCCGGTTCGCTCGCTCTAAAGTGTGTGGGATTTTTGAATGGGTTTTTGCTAAATCGCCTGAAATAAGGTCTGTGGTGAACAAAGCCTCTAGATATTTTCATTATAGCCCGAACCAATAATGGATTTTGAAGGCCGATACCGATACAAATATTTGTTGGTTTTAAAATCCGATATATCGGCCGATATTTTTATTTATATTTTTTATTTTATTTTATTTTATTTTTCAGAAACGTGCAACAAAATATTAACAGATTTCCCTAACATTAGTTATTTGTAGTTATTTATGAGTTTTAACTAAAATAATATGATAATGCATAACTGGTTCTCATTGCCCGACTCTGGCTGGATAGCAGGTTGCAGGATGTGAGGCGCGTTATACACGAGTGTTACCAACAGGGACGGTGTAGAGTGCCCTCTGGTGGACAAACTATACAACTCCAACACTCATGACATAGTTGAACCGTGATTCGTCCGTTTTTATTTTATTTTTGAAATATTCATTTATCGGCCATTATAACTGCCGATACCGATATTTTAGAAAATGCCTAATATCGGCCGATAATATCAGCCTGCCGATATATCGGTCTGGCTCTAGTTTCACGTTTTGATCTACGACATAGAGCACACAGTTGTAACCTGTTTGTGGTTATTTAAACTTTATTGTGTCTGCTTGTGTTTTTTTAAATCTTTATAATAGGCTTCAAAATGTATACATTTTGTATTAACTTGTAAAGATTATCTTGATAGACAAAACGTGTAAGGGTCACAACTCTTTGTTAAACACAGATCTTATTTTTTTGCGATTTTCCAAAAGTCTATGTGGAAAATGCGTAGCTTTCGAAATCGAGGGAACCCATGCGCCGCTAACTTCCGAGTTGTCCTATAAAGTGACGTCATCACTTCGGCACTCTGTTCTGATTATTATCAATGTTGAAAACAGAATACTTTAGTGGAAACCATGTTCTATGGGTTCTATGACGAATAGAAAGTTTAGAAAAGAACAACTTTTGCAACATTACCATGTCTTAACTGTCGTTTTTGATCAATTTAATGCATCCTTGCTAATAAAAAGTATTAAATTGTTAAAAACAGGTATATTTTGTATATGTTAGTAGAATCCACCCACCCGCGCTCTGTGGAGCAAAGCCTTATCCAGGAGTCGTTTGCGAGCCACTAGCACAGGATTGGCAGGTGAAGGTGTGTGTCGTCGTCTAACATAAGAAGCGGCGCTCATCGTTCCCGTCCCGACCCCCGAACGCGGCCCTTGGACCCCCGCATTCTGCGACCCCTGTGCCAACGAGGTCACGCTGACAATCCGGATGTCCTCGTCTTTCTCCCCACCCGGAGCCTCCCTCCTCCCTGCCGGACCGGTCCCGGAAGACTGTCCTCCTCTCGCGTCCGAGGAGGACCCGGCCTGATGGGAAGCAGCGACTCTGGAAGCTTCTCTGAGGAGGTTCCTCAGCTGCTGATCGCTCCAGCCGACCCGGCGCGTCTCAGGGCCTGCCGTCGGCCCCGCGGGCACGCTGTTCCTAGCGGCCCCGTCCTCCTTCCGGGCTCGGCCTTGAAACTCCTTCAGGAAAAGGTAGATGGCCTGCGCAGACACCTTGATGTTCTCCAGCTCCAGCACGGCTTTGATCTTCCGGAAGCTCAAGCCCGCCTCCCGCAGCTCCACCACCTTGCGCTTGGCAGCGTCGTCCAGTCGGCCCATGATGGACAACACGGTAACGGCACACTAAAAAGCGGGATTCTAGAATTAATCCAAAAACATGGTTATGTTCAGAAATGAAGAAATTGCGTCCACAAATGTTTGTAGTCTTTAAGAATTGCTTGGTACAATACAAATAAGTCACCTGTTCAATTTCCCATTAATGCAATTATCTAATCAACCAATCACATAGCAGTTGCTTAAATGCATTTAGGGTGTGGTCCTGATCAAGACAATCTCCTGAACTCCAAACTGAATGTCAGAATGGGAAAGAAAGGTGATTTAAGCAATTTTGAGTGTGGCATGGTTGTTGGTGTCAGAGTATTTCACAATCTGCTCAGTTACTGGGATTTTCACACACAACCATTTCTAGGGTTTACAAAGAATGGTGTGAAAAGGGAAAAACATCCAGTATGTGGAAGTCCTGTGGGCGAAAATGCCTAGAGGTCAGAGGTTAATGGGCCGAACTGATTCAAGCTGATAGAAGAGCAACTTTGACTGAAATAACCACTCGTTACAACCGAGGTATGCAGCAAAGCATTTGTGAAGCCACAACACACACAACCTTGAGGCGGATGGGCTACAACAGCAGAAGACCCCACCGGGTACCACTCATCTCCACTACAAGTAGGAAAAGGAGGCTATAATTTTCCAGAGCTCACCAAAATTGGACAGTTGAAGACTGGAAAAATGTTGCCTGGTCTGACGAGTCTCGATTTCTGTTGAGACATTCAGATGGTAGAGTCAGAATTTGGCGTAAACAGAATGAGAACATGGATCCATCATGCCTTGTTACCACTGTGCAGGCTGGTGGTGGTGGTGTAATGGTGTGGGGGATGTTTTCTTGGCACACTTTAGGCCCCTTAGTGCCAATTGGGCATCGTTTAAATGCCACGGCCTACCTGAGCATTGTTTCCGACCATGTCCATCTCTTTATGGCCACCATGTCCCCATCCTCTGATGGCTACTTTCAGCAGGATAATGCACCATGTCACAAAGCTCGAATCATTTCAAATTGGTTTCTTGGACATGACAATGAGTTCACTGTACTAAAATGACCCCACAGATCTCAACCCAATAGAGCATCTTTGGGATGTGGTGAAACGGGAGCTTCGTGCCCTGAATGTGCATCCGACAAATCTCCATCAACTGCAAGATGCTATCCTATCAATATGGGCCAACATTTCTAAACAATGCTTTTTATACACACACATTGTGGAAGCAATTTAATATGTTCCATGTGCATTTTCATTGTATGTGTATGACCTTGTATACGTGACTTGACAAAAAGTAATGTGTGACTAATGTATGACTGAGACAAAGGGTCTGAGACAAACCTTTTACACATTAGTACTTGGATGCAATGATGTGTAAGTTATGGACACCTCTCCATTCTCTGTCACACTCTATATGATTTTTTCTTGCAAGAAAATAAATAACCTTTAGACAATTGGTATATTGTTGTCTCTTATTCAGTGACGTAAAATTGTTTGCGAACACGTACACGTTAATTTTCCCTTCTTTTGGTCTATGCCTCTTGTATTGAATGTTTTATTTATATATTTAATAAAGAATGAAAGACTACTATACTTTGCACTGTATACTTAATATATATATATATATATATATATATATATATATATATATATATATATATATATATATATAAGGAATAGCAAGTACTATTCCAAAATAATGTTTCAGACAGTAACGAATGTTTAGCTCGTCTGCCAGTCTAATAAGTGCCCTTTAACCCTGGAAAAAACAAGCACAACACACCAGCATGAGCAGCTGAACACCTTGCTCAAAAGGTTTAGCCTAGCTGTCGTTTTCCATACAGGGAACAAGTCCAGATCCCTGCGTGTGGATCTAGTGCACTCAGAACACAATAGAAATCGCACATATCTCACCTACTGCGACTTTGATGGTCAGTTATGTATGTTTGAAGCGACGATCTGCCCCATTATGAAGTCACATGACGACGCTCGCATCCATATCCGTAACATGCATCTGATAATGTCAACACAACAACAGTAAGTATCGATGAAACGCACACATTTGTGTGTTTACTTTATGATTATTGCATTCACACACGCCCCGCCTCCTTCAGACTGTCGCGGGGATAGCGTCATCACGTCTGCGCCCTCACGCAAACGTCATTAAGACGCGACAGCTGTTGAGCTCGGCGTTGAATGTGTCGCGCTCTGCTCATTTATCATGTAAGTGAATGTTTATTATATTCAATATTTATCACTTGCGACCGTTTTTTTTGTCTTGTAAATATGGTTGTGTGTACGCAGAAAGATGCTAACCGCTTTTCTTATCATTAATCGGCCATATTTTGCGTACGTTTGGTTAATATCGGCGGGGTTAGCATTAGCTCACCGCGCTGAATGAAGATAATCGATGTACGTAATTGTTTTTAAACACAAAGCCTCAATTGTTTACGATTTGTGTTATATATTTGTAATAAAAAGTCGAGTTTTATACTTTTAAAACAGGATTTTTTAGTGCGTTTGCACATTTCCATGTATTACATGCTAACGTAAGTTAACGTAAATGTTTTTGAGCATCACTGTCTACTTGAATTGAACATATGTTTTGTTTTATTCTAAGCAAATTAATAATTATAGTGAAATAATCTTAAACTAACTTTTGATCTTACGAATAAAATCACGCAATTATGTTATATTCAATACATGAATGCACAAAATACAACTGACAGTATAATTATAAAACATTTTATTTAATTTACAAACATACAAGTTTTGATGACTAAAAATTTTATGGAAAATAGATATAGGGTCATAATGATGTTCAGTAATTAAATCAGTAAGAAGTTGTAATGTTAACAATTTTCTCAATTTGTTGTCTTATGAACTTTCTTGAAGAGCTTGTCGTGATTAATATTAATAATGTTAATAATCGTTTCCATCATATTTCGGTTCCTGATAAGGGAGTTTTAAAGGGTTAGTATACTCCAAAATGAAAATTATTTCATTAATTGCTAACTGTCTTGTTGTTCAAACCCCACCAGACTTTTGTTCATCTTCAGAACACAAATGAAGATGTTTTGAATGAAATCTGAATTTTCTGTCCCTCCATTGACATGCAACGCAACTACCATTTTCAAGCCCCAGAAAGACAGTAAAGACATCACATAAAGTAATTAATGTGACAGTCCAGTGGTTTAACCTCATGTTTATAAAGCAACGTGACTGCTTTGTTTGCACACACACACACACACAAACCCCTATAATTTATCACTTTATTTCCAACATATCAATCTCTCAGACGCACGTTTATCGGATCAATGTATGCTCTCGCTTCAACAGAACAGATGCTGATCTCATGAATGCGCTTTTGTAGATTAATATTTGTAAATATTAAGTTGTTGTTTTATGTGTGCAAATAAAGCACTTGTGTAACTTCATAAATTTAAGAAAATCTATGTAGTCAACATGGATTACTTTCCGAACCTTTCTCGGACTTGAAAGTGGTAGTTGCGTTGCTGTGAACGGAGGGACATAAAACTCAATTTCATCATAAAGATCTTAATTTGTGTCCTGACGATGAACCAAAGTCTTATGGGTTTGTATCACCGTGAGGGTGAGTAAACGATAAATGATTTTTGGGTGAACTATCCCTTTAAGAACTGTCTTCATTGTATATTTGCTACCAATATCCCCTTATAAAGTGTTATTAAATAAGCATCCCTCCCCCTCCAGCTATATGCTTTTAAAATCATGTGCAAAAAGGTGTGTTATGCAATGAAAAACAAATTCAAGCTTTGAGCCGAGTTAAACTGCATTACATTATTATGACTGCGACAGCTCACTAGTTTATGAGACGCGGTCATGGAAAAATAATAAGTTTATCAGCATCGTTCCTATTGTTTTTCTGTCTTGGCTCAGGGCACCATCACCAACCAAGCGCAGGGAGCGTTCAGGAGGACAAACCCAGGGAGCGAGGGAAGGAGAAGCCTGCTGGGAAAGAGGCAGCGGAGAAGGAGAAGGATAAGGAGAGAGGCAGAGACAAGATCCGGAAGCGGCGCAGTAACTCCACCGGGAGCAGCAGCAGCAGGTCAGTAACTCTTAATGTTATTATAATGAGATTTAGGCAATATTCATATCACACTAGGACACAATACTTAATCAAGTTGGTGCGATTAAGCTCATAATTGTAGAAAACGTAATTGTTGTAAAATATGAGCTGATTTAAATAGCAATAAACTCTGGCATATGTTCCTCTCTGACCAAAGCTGATGATGATCTAATGCGACTCATGCTCGGGGTTGTAAACGGTGATAAAGGTGGAATCACATTTTTAGGGTTCTGAAGAAACTGATTTCACGTCGATAGCGTTATACATGAATATAACAGTGGGTCTCATTCATTAAATATCACGAGTAAATATGAGTGATTTGCGCATAAGAGACCTTACCAAAAACTCTTCTCCTGATTCACAAATACTTCGTAAATGTCAGATGTGATAGTGAAATGTGTGTGTGTTCGTGAATTCCAACCAGTCGTAAATGGGATGCGCGTGCACGTTCATTCTCAATTACCATAAATCCCGCCCATTATTCGACTGACATCTTTATATAGGCATCTATAATAACATGAGTGCAAATGAAAAAGAAAGATTTCTCGGATGCAGAAATTGAAGTTTTATTATCAGGAGTTCATTCAAAACGCCACTTTTATTTTCAAGCGTACATAGTGGCCTATCAGGTCCTAAAGAAAGGAAGCTTGGCAGCATATTACAGATCCAGTTAATAGAGTTTCATCTGTTAATCGAACAGATCGATTAAAAGTCAATCACCAGATCTGCTATTACTTATGGAAGCTTGTTTCTGCCATAGAATGAAAAATAAAAAAGTAATTGGGACTTTTCATCTCTCAATTCTGACTTTTTTCTCACAATTGTGAGTTTACATCTCGCAATTGACTTAATTTCTCAGAATTGCAAGATGTAAAGTCAGAATTGCGAGATATGAAGTCAGAATTGCAATATATAAAGTCAGAATTGCTAGATAAAAAGTTGCAATTGCGTGATATAAAGTCAGAATTGCGAGATTTCAACTATTCTGAGGGGAGAAAGTTGGGTTTTTTTCCCCTTAGAGTTAGCCTGATAAATAGAAATTCGAGTTATATCTCACAATTCTGACTTTATATCTCGCAGTCTGACTTTATATCTTTCAATTCTGACTTATATCTTGCGATTCTGACTTATATCTCACAATTCTGACTTTATCTCGCAAATCTGACTTTATATTCACAATTCTGACTTTATATCTCACAATTCTGACTTTATATCTCACAATTCTGACTTTATACTCGCAGTCTGACTTTATATCTTTCAATTCTGACTTTATATCTCGCGATTCTGACTTTATATCTCACGGATTCTGACTTTATATCTCGCAACTCTGACTTTATATCTCAGCAATTCTGACTTTATATCTCACAATTCTGACTTTATATCTCGCAATTCTGACTTTATATCTCACGATTCTGACTTTATATCTCGCAAGTCTCGACTTATATCTTTCAATTCTGACTTTATATCTCGCGATTCTGACTTTATATCTCACAATTCTGACTTTATATCTTCGCGAGTCTGACTTTACATCTCGCGAGTCTGACTTTACATCTTAGCGAATTCTGACTTTATATCTCGCGAATTTCTGACTTTATATCTCGCGATTCTGACTTTATATCTCACGAGTCTGACTTTACATCTCAGCGAGTCTGACTTTACATCTTCAGCGAGTTCTGACTTTACATCTCGCGAGTCTGACTTTACATCTTCGCGAGTCTGACTTTACATCTCGCGAGTCTGACTTTACATCTCAGCGAGTCTGACTTTACATCTCGCGAGTCTGACTTTACATCTTCGCGAGTCTGACTTTACATCTCGCGAGTTCTGACTTTACATCTTCGCGAGTCTGACTTTACATCTCGCGAGTCTGACTTTACATCTCGCGAGTCTGACTTTACATCTCGCGAGTCTGACTTTACATCTAACGAGTCTGACTTTACATCTAGCGAGTCTGACTTTACATCTCGCGAGTCTGACTTTACATCTCGCGAGTCTGACTTTACATCTCGCGAGTCTGACTTTACATCTCGCGAGTCTGACTTTACATCTCGCGAGTCTGACTTTACATCTCGCGAGTCTGACTTTACATCTCGCGAGTCTGACTTTACATCTCAGCGAGTCTGACTTTACATCTCGCGAGTCTGACTTTACATCTTCGCGAGTCTGACTTTACATCTCGCGAGTCTGACTTTATATCTCAGCGAGTCTGACTTTATATCTTCAGCGAGTCTGACTTTACATCTCGCGAGTTCTGACTTTACATCTCGCGAGTCTGACTTTACATCTCGCGAGTCTGACTTTACATCTCGCGAGTCTGACTTTACATCTCGCGAGTCTGACTTTACATCTCAGCGAGTCTGACTTTATATCTTCGCGAGTCTGACTTTATATCTCGCGAGTCTGACTTTATATCTCGCGAGTCTGACTTTATATCTCGCGAGTCTGACTTTATATCTCGCGAGTCTGACTTATATCTTCAGCGAGTCTGACTTTATATCTCGCGAGTCTGACTTTATATCTCAGCGATTCTGACTTTATATCTCGCGATTCTGACTTTATATGTCGCGATTCTGACTTTATATCTCAGCGAGTCTGACTTTATATCTCGCGAGTCTGACTTTATATCTCGCGAGTCTGACTTTATATTCGCGAGTCTGACTTTATATCTCAGCGAGTCTGACTTTATATCTCGCGAGTCTGACTTTATATCTCGCGAGTCTGACTTTATATCTCGCGAGTCTGACTTTATATCTCGCGAGTCTGACTTTATATCTCGCGAGTCTGACTTTATATCTCAGCGAGTCTGACTTTATATCTCAGCGAGTCTGACTTTATATCTTCGCGAGTCTGACTTTATATCTCGCGAGTCTGACTTTATATCTCGCGAGTCTGACTTTATATCTCGCGAGTCTGACTTTATATCTCGCGAGTCTGACTTTATATCTTAGCGAGTCTTGACTTATATCTCGCGAGTCTGACTTTACATCTCGCGAGTCTGACTTTATATCTCGCGAGTCTGACTTTATATCTCGCGAGTCTGACTTTATATCTCGCGAGTCTGACTTTATATCTCGCGAGTCTGACTTTATATCTCGCGATTCTGACTTTATATCTCGCGAGTCTGACTTTATATCTCGCGAGTCTGACTTTATATCTCGCGAGTCTGACTTTATATCTCACGAGTCTGACTTTATATCTCAGAGTCTGACTTTATATCTCGCGAGTCTGACTTTATATCTTCGCGAGTCTGACTTTATATCTTGCGAGTCTCGACTTTATATCTCGCGAGTCTGACTTTATATCTCGCGAGTCTGACTTTATATTCTCGTCGAGTCTGACTTTATATCTCAGCGATTCTGACTTTATATTTCGCGAGTCTGACTTTATATCTTAGCGAGTCTGACTTTATACTCGCGAGTCTGACTTTATATTCGCGATTTCTGACTTTATAACAGGCAATTGTGTGAAAGTCGCAATTCTTTTTTAAAATTTTTATTCAGTGGCGAAAACAAGCTTCCATAAATTACTGGCTCTCCTAATTGAAGTAAAAAGAAAAACCGTATCTAATTACTATATAAAATTTTATATGTACCCGATTAAGGTGAATTACTGTAAGATGCAGCCTTATTAATGAGCAAAATGTTCGGATGTTTTAGCGCACCATTTACGCGTGGCTGGGAGCAGGTGTAGATTTCTTGAGTACCAACTAGCATTTGGAAAATACAAACATTTTGATGAATCCGAAAATTTACGCCAGAACCACTTTACACACGATTTACACAAAAATTCGTTCTGCTCGTGTTTCATGAATGAGACCCATTGTGTGGATGATGGGTGAACACATAGAAATGAAGAGAAAAGATCCAATATATCCATAGAAATGTTTTGCAAGTCACTTAAATATCCTTGCATCTATAGATTAAAACACGCCTACTGTGTGTGAATGTGGCATTGACGTGTGATAAAAAATAATCACAATTATTAGTAAATAATCAGAAAAATTGCATGTGAAGAGGAGTGTATAATCTTACTGCGATTAAATCCTTACTCTTATTATTGGAAGTAGTCACATGTTAACGTAGTTATTATCTGAATCATTGATCAAGGTTAACCCTTTAATCTCTGAAGGCATTGTTTAGAGTTGTTGTTTTCTGTAAAGACTTCGTAACTCAAACTCTAGTAAGAAGAGTTAAAAGGTAGGTATTGTTTGATGGAAAGCTTTTTACATTTTTAAAATGACATTTCTTATGCTTAGAAATGGCTAATAAAAGACAAAATATTTTTTATCTTAATTTTACATATCTTTCTTATTTGACATGCAATAACTCAGGAAGGAAAAAAGGTAGGACAGTTTTTTATTTTATTTTTTTTGGTGAAGTTCCCCTTCATCTGGATCAAATGTTGTGATGATAAAGTAATCAAAAGTTACAGATCCAAAGTACCCTTTTGTTCATAGCCCTTGACACCTGGAAGGCATTTCTAAATTTATGTTTGCCCTCCGTGAGGAACATCCTGTGATCAAAGCAATGAATTTGACTCAGTAATGATGTGTCATTTTCTGCAATCATGTAAAAGCTACATTTAATTGTTTAAACTTCTTGAGAGAACATCGTTAGATCCATATGATGGGTTCTGGTGAGTTTGGGCTCATGGTAATCTGCTGTGCAGTTTTCACACACGGATCATGTTTGGTGAAGGTTTATAGGGTTAAATGTGTGTGACTTCAGGTCTAGGTCCAGTTCCAGCTCCAGCAGCAGCTCTGGGTCCAGTTCGGGATCGTCCAGCGGGTCCAGCTCCTCTTCTGGTTCCAGCCGCTCCGGTTCGTCCAGTTCCTCTCGTTCTTCTAGTTCATCCGGGTCCTCTGGGTCTCCCAGTCCAGGCCGCCGTCGCCATGACAACCGGCGCCGCTCACGATCAAAGTAGGTTCTTGGCTTTCTTGTGATATTAAATAATGCCTGGTTGTGCCGTTGTCACTAACTGAACGTGGGTTTGTGCTTGTAACCAGGTCCAAATCACAAAACGGACCGATGAGAAAAGAGAGGAAGAGGAGGAGCCCGAGCCCCAAACCCACCAAACTTTATCTTGGAAGACTCACCAGGAACGTAACCAAGGTACACTTGAAGATGGAGCTTCATGATTTATCGTTAAAAGATCACAATCTCTTATTTCTAAATGACAACGATGCGTCTAACATCTTGCAAGGATGAGCGGAGCGTGTGCTGTTAACCCTTTTAGGTTTCAGACATTTAAATACACAAGTACTAGCAAAACAATGATTTTGAGTTTGTAAAATACACACTGATGTCTATGGAAGCGGCAATAATAATCCTTTCAATTATAATAAGACAACACGTTTTATTCATATCAGATACACATTGTGTAAGTAGCTTAACGTTTGACCCTATTCTTCTCCCAGTATTTCGTGAGAAGTGGAGGAATTGACGTTGTAAATCCAACAGATCCGATTCTCTGAACTGTAAAACAAACTAAAATGGCGATGCCCTCCGAATGCATACAGCTCAACTAATGTGATAGTTTAAAATATGTTTAAACAACAAAACCCATCCACATGCCCATATTTGTCAATCGGAATATCAGTGTTTCATGCTTTAGCTAATATATTTATGAATATTTTTAATAAAAAAGGAAAAAATGACTCATCATTCCTGATCATCATTCCTCCGCGCTCTGTTGTGGTTGTGCTGTGTCACGTGACACGCAATGACACGTCACCATGGAAACATTAAAGTGGCAAGTTCTAAATAATGGTCGCTTTGAAAGACTCACGCTGGGGGGTCAGTTAGAATATTTTAAACTTACGTGTGAAAGGGTTAATGAATGATGTATTGATGATGATTTTTTTTCCGGAAAACTTTCCAGGATTTTTTTTTCCGGAAAACTTTCCAGGATTTTTTTTCGGAAAACTTTCCAGGATTTTTTTCCGGAAAACTTTCCAGGATTTTTTTTCGGATAACTTTCCAGGATTTTTTTTTCCGAATAGCTTTCCAGGATTTTTTTTCCGGAAAACTTTCCAGGATTTTTTCCCGGAAAACTTTCCAGGATTTTTTCCCGGAAAAGTTTCCAGGGATTTTTCCCGGAAAACTTTCCAGGATTTTCCCGGAAACTTTCCAGGATTTCCGGAAAACTTCTTTTCCCGGAAAACTTTCCAGGATTTTTTTCCGAAAAGTTTCCAGGATTTTTTTCCGAAAAGCTCCAGGGATTTTTCCGGAAAATTTCCAGGATTTTTTTTCCCGGAAAACTTTCCAGGATTTTTTTTTCCGGAAAACTTTCCAGGATTTTTTTCTTCCGGAAAACTTTCCAGGATTTTTTTTTCCCGGAAAACTTTCCAGGATTTTTCCGGAAAACTTTCCAGGATTTTTTTTTCCGGAAAACTTTCCAGGATTTTTTTTCCGGAAAACTTTCCAGGATTTTTTAAAACTTCCAGGATTTTTTTTTGGAAAATTTTCCAGGATTTTTTTTCCAGAAAACTTTCCAGGATTTTTTTCCGGAAAACTTTTATTTCCGCAGTCGCGGGCGGAATTACGGAGTTGGCCAATTACACGGAATCTTGTGTTAACACAGAATTTCGTGGAATTTTACATATTTGTTTTTGTGTGGGTGAAGAAAGTATGTCTGGTGAAAATGCTGGACTCGGACAAAAGCGAAGTGAACTCCATGAGCGCGACACCGGGCGAGAGAGACAAAGTGTGACTTTATTTAAACTTATATAAACTAATATCATTTATATTACTGGACCGTTTAAAGCTCATAACCATATTTTGTTGTTATTTGACATAGTTTGTATTTGTCCTGAAAAGGCTACTAGTAGAGCAAATGTCTGTATTACCTCAATACATTTAAGGTCATTCCTAATTTATTTGTATTTTTCAATACATTTTAATCATTAACTTTAAAAGCACACTCTTTTTACGACTAAAATAACAGTCAAGGGTAAAAAAAACTAATTCCTAAAAATTTTTACGGAAAAAAATGAATTTGGGAACAAATAAAACGGATTTCATAGGGCCTACAGTATTACAGTATTACATAACTGGATAAAAGTTTATAGTTTGACTACGGTGGTGATCAAAATATGAGTTTGTATTGTGTTGGTTATCGTCACGCCAGGAGGTGGCGACAAGTGAGTGTTACAAAGAAATGTTTGTCAATGAATTGTTCATTTAAAAAAATGTATTCAAAAACTCAGATTCATCCAATAATGAAGCGAGTCTTTATGAATTGGACATTTACTCCATTCATGTAGTTTTTTTTATTATTATTTAATTGAAATTAATATTTTAAGAATAAAGCAATGACATTTTTTTTCATAACCTCTAGTTTGCATGTTCTTTTGTTTAGTTGTCATCTTTAAAAAAAAAAAATTATAGATTCAGATTATGAATTTGCATCCATTGTTCAGATTTCAAAAACTTATGCAAATTGAATTGACTACATTTGCATATTTAAACAATTCAGGGATTTAACAGCAGCATATATAAGTATTCAAGATATTCAGAAATTGAAGAAAAAAAGAATAAAAGCAATTAAATATTGTGTAATTTAAGTTTATATATATATATATATATATATAAATAAATAAATAAATGTTGTGAAGTGTTGAATTTAGATGTGTATTCCTGAAAATTGCTGCTACTATAATGCTTTGTGCTTCTGTACTTGATTTCCTATAGGAACATATTCAGGAGATCTTCTCAACGTATGGCAAGATCAAGATGATTGACATGCCTCCCGACCGTTTGCACCCTAATTTGTCAAAGGGTTATGCTTATGTGGAGTATGAGTCTCCAGAGGACGCACAGAAAGCCCTGAAACACATGGACGGAGGTAAAAAAGCAACTGAATTGCATCATTTGTAGGGTTATTATCGTTAACTAAAACCATAACATTTTTGTTACGTGAAATAAAATATAAGTAGGTCATATATTTATATATACAGTAATGTATCGTTAAGTCAACTGCGTTCATTAACACGCTGAAAAGCGGTTGTGTGTCGATAGCACGCGAAAATGGACTCTGACAAAGACATTCACCTTTTTCTCCTTTAACCACTGTGTGGTCAGTTTTGCTGTGTGTGCGTTGAGGCCAAACAATTCAATTTTAGTTTCATCTGACCATAAGACCCTTTTCCACATGTCCTTAAAATCTTCAAGGTGTGTTTTGGCAAAGCTCGTGACTTTTTTCTTGCAACCTTCCCATACAAGCCACATTTGTGGAGAATTTGTGATATTGTTGTCACATGCACATAATGACCACTCTTTATCATGAATTCCTGCAACTGCTTCAGAGTTGCTCTGACCAGTTTCCTCCTGGCTCTTTCATCCAGTTTGGAAGCGACGTCCGGACCCAGGGAGGGTCTGTGTTGTCCCAAATACCCTCCACTTCTTAATAATAGACTTCACTGTGCGTCTAGGCACTGATAAAGCCTTAGACATTTTTTTTGTATCCATCTCCTGACTTGTGCCTGTCCACAACTGTATCCCGGAGATCTTTTGACAATGTCTTGCCACCCATAGTTGATTATTTTCTTCAGTTGCATTACCAAGGACTGAAATGCTACAGGAAAAGCTTGTTTCATGCTGAGCTAATCAAAATGACCACAGCTGATCACAGTTGAAAGTCAATTGGTTTTGTGTGCTATTGAGGAGGTTATTAACTACACTTCGTTGGGTTTACAAGTCATTTTTAGGAGGGGGGTGATTCTTTTTCCAACTCAGTGATTCTGTTTTTTAATTTGACTTTTTTCTGACAAGTAAGTATTATATCTTTCACTTGGATGTTATAAGATGTAAATACAGAATAATAAAACAAATAGTTTTTTGTCGGTTTTCACTTAAGGCTGCAAAGCAACAAAATGTGATTGTTATCAGTGGGCGATTATTATATATATTTTTTTACCCACTGTGTGTGTGTGTGTGTGTGTATACACTACCGGTCAAAAGTTTTAGATCAGTAAAAATTATGTTTTTAAATGAAGTCTCTTCTGCTCACCAAGGCTGCTTTATTTGATGGAGAAAAAAATGACAAACCGTAATATTGTGAAATATTATGACAATTTAAAATGACTGTTTTCTATTTTAATATATTTTAAAATGTAATTTGAAAGCTGAATTTTCAACATCATTACTGTTGCTGATTACACATCAGTTTTCAGTGTCACATGATCCTTCAGAAATCATTCTAATATGCTGATTTTAAGCTCAAAAAACATAAATTATTATTTTCAATGTTGAAAACAGTCGTGTACCATTTTCCCCCAATATCTATGATGAATAGAAAGTTTAAAAGAACAGCATTTTTTTAAAATATAATCTTTTCTAACATTATAAATGTCTTTACTGTAACTTTTGCTCAATTTAACTCATCCTTGATGAATAAAAGTATTTTCTAATTTCTTTCCCCCAAAAATAAAAAATAAATTCTTACTGACCCCAAACTTTTGAATGGTAGTGATTTTAATGTTACAAAAGCTTTCCATTTCAGATCAATGTCTGTTCTTTTGAACTTTCTATTCATCAAAGAATCCTGAAATAAAAATGTAAAAAACTGTTTTTAACATGGATAATAATCATACATGTTTCTTGAGCATCATATTATAATAATTTCTGTAGGATCATGTGACACTGAAGACTGGAGTAATGATGCTGTAAATTCAGCTTTGATCACAGGAATAAATTACACTTCACTATATATTCACATAGAAAACCGCTGTTTTAAATTGTAATAATATTCACAATATTACTGTTTTTTTTTTTTAAATCAAATAATTGCAGCCTTGGTGAGCGCGCATATATATAAAACAAAAATATATTATTTTTCAGCAAGTTCAGGCAAAATTTCTTTTAAAAATGTGTTCTGTCCATCAAGCTCTCACTGAAGTTAAAATAAGAGCTTGATGGACATAATGACAAATGCAAAACAAAATGTGTGTTAGAAGTGTTTTTCAGAGTCTGCTGTTCTCCTCAGGTCAGATCGACGGTCAGGAAATCACCGCCACTGCTGTCCTGCCCCAGAGGATTCGCCCCCCCATGAGACGACCGTCCCCCCGCGCCGGATGCCTCCTCCGCCGCCCATGTGGCGCCGCACGCCGCCTCGCATGAGGAGAAGGTGAGCTTTTACACCGTTTCAGTCTGTGTGGGTCGATGGGAACCAATCTCCCTGGCCTAAATGTAATTTAGTCCACACTTCGCACCTGTTTCCAATGTCCGATCTGTCCTTTCACCTCGCGTTTCTGTTTTATTCGTCCTCGTACTAGACCAGGCTTTCTGTGTCTCATCAGGTAATAAGCACACACACATCTGTGATTTATCTTTGCCGAAGCTGACGGTGTGTTCTTTCCACAGGTCTCGGCTCTCCTCGAGACGCTCCCCGGTGAGAGACGCTCTCGCTCCAGGTCTCCGGGTCGCAGACGACATCGTTCCCGCTCCAGTTCCAACTCGTCCCGTTAGCCGCGCTCCATTCTCACCAGTGGCTTCTCCTCGTCAGCCCTCTCATTTTTTTAGCTGGAGATGACAAAGAAATTGTCTGGTTTTATTTCCTTTTTTCTAGTACGCCTCAGGATTGTACGTAAAAGCCCAGTCTTATAACATCAGTGGATATTGCCTCTGTGTTTGTACACTCACTGGGATCGTGCTAGACGCTTCATTTTACTGTGACTCGTTTTGTAATGTGCTGTACTTTTGTTTTCTATTTTGAGAAACTCAGCTTTTTACCGGTTATGTTGTGTGATTTAAAATGCATGACCTTTTGTATTCGAACGTTAGCATTTTTCATGGAATCGTTTCTGTTAGTGACATTAGCGGTTCCTCAATTCATCTCTCGACATCACCACCTAATCCTGTAAAATCTGATGATCTGTAAGATTGAAAACAGAAAAATCAATAAAGCAGTTTAACAAGTAAGGTCATCATTTATGTTGTCCTATGCAAATCTGTTTTTATTCCTTGAAAACACAAAAGATGTTTTCCTAAGTCTTTAGTTATTTTATATCTGTAAACCTGAACAGTTTATTGACGCTATAATCTTTGAGCATCATCCAATGCATCAGACTTTTATCCAACTCTCATAGGATGATATGGATTCTGAGAATATGGCGTTTATTATTATTACTAAGCAAAAATATGCAATTTTGCAACAATGCTGATATTTACATGGCCAAATAATAAGATAATAGTAAGAATTCTGTAAATCAATGACGTTTTTATGACCGTATAGCAAATTACTTGCATAAAATGCATAAAAATAATCAGTTGTCACTCAATCTCCAGACTATAAAATATTTACGCATTAAATCCAGCATAAACTTTGGCAAAATCTGCATATTTTTTTTAAACTCAAGACAGACATCACATCCTGAACCTCAGTGTGGCTGCTGACTGTTTTTCGCTTGATTTTTGCAAAAAGTCAAGAATTGATCAATCTTTTGACACTCGTCTTCTTTCAACGCTTTTTCTGGTACGCTTTCAATCCCACAATGCACTGCTCGCTCGACTTCCATAGGAATGGGCCATAGGCCTATGCACGCACAATTCCGCATTTGACGCAAGGATGCTCGTCCATTTCCGGTTGGGGAGATTAAAGCGGAGGAAAACCGAGAAAACGGGATTATGGCAGAGTCTTCAAAATGTACTGTCCTCCCGTCTTTGAAATGAAACTTACATGCGTTTAGATGTAATTTTATATATAGTTATGTTTATTTAATATAATTTTAAAAAGAAGCATAAACACAACGAGGGGTGTCTGTTTTATCTGTTTTTGTGACTAACGTTTCTTTAGTATAACCATAGAGTATAAAATTCAATATAAATTCTCGGTATTGCATTGGACTCTACGATCGGCGGAAGTTATCGAGCGTTCACCGGAAATACCGCCGTGCATAGAGCCCATTAGCCTAATTGAAAACACTCGCTCCGTGCAGTGAACACACACAGTTAGGCCACGCAGAGTTTTACAAAACAAACATAAGTCGTCTTTTACAGTTCCACCTGCACCAAATCATCAGCTTATGCTGCATTCACACCATCCTAACTGTAATTAAGAGATGGTAACCCGACAATGACGTTCTCCTCAGAGCGCTTCACGTCCTCAGACTCGGATATGTGCGTTTCCATGGCAACACTATCAGCTGAACTGCAGCAGTCAGTGCTACAAGTAAGAGCTCCAAGTTGTATGTTCATTATTATTTTAATGATGTGTGCTTTGAGACATGGGCTAGTTTAACGCCGTCTGTCGTGATGCTTTTGTATGTTGTTTGGACGTCATGTTATTTGTACGAGCACTGTGAAGAAGGTGGGATCTCATGCTAGTCTCTTTGAAATACTTTCAGAGTCTCCCGTACTTTATTATTAGAAAAGTTTTCCAGAGCCGTAAAAATAAGCGTGAAGGCCTGAAAAAGGACGCCGAGTTGTTTATGTTTCATAATTGGTTTTGCTGTTTCACTAGTAACCGAGTCCGAGATAAGCTGTTGTTGTTGTAATGTTAGCTCTAGTAACAGTACAGTTTTAAGTTTCATTGTTTGTTATACTTTTTTATTTGCATTTTCTCTAAAATCAAAGAAAAAACAAATCCACAATAGTGGGCAAAGAGATAGAGAAAGATCTCAAATTCGCTGTGACTTCCTGAGGAATCAGGAAAAAAAAAAACACCCTCACAGCAGCATTAATCTTTTTAAAAAACATTTTTTTTTCATTTACTGCCATGGTGTATTGTTTTTATTTATTTATTTATTTATTTATTTTTTGATGAAAATAGTGCTGGGCAACGATTTATCGCGATTAATCACATCCAAAATAAGAGTTTGTGTTTACATAATACATGTGTGTGTGTGTAGTACGTACATATAATTATTTTGTATATATAAATACACACACACATGCATGTAGGCCTATATATTTAAGAAAAACGTGTTATTTATATTTATAAAACAGTTAGTTCGAATCCTTGATTCTGATTGGTCAAGAGCTGTGCTTTATTCACGATAAAACACGGCTACGAGCCGCTTCACCCAACGGTTCTATTGATCGCTGCGCAACACTGCGGTTCTATGTTGTTTTTATTTGAGCTTCATGCATTTTACACATTGGATCATTGTTGCTGTTCACGATCGGGGACTATTTTTTTCCAGCGGAAGGTAGGCTTTTAGTGATTTTACTTCAAGAAAGTTGCGCTAACATTGTTTTTTACTTAAATATTGTGTGGCAACCGTTTTATAAAAGCAATAAGATACTCGAGGCAAGTGCTGTATCGTGAATAAGCACTGTATCCTTCCTGAAACTTTTGTGTTTTATTTTCCAGTATGGCGCCGCCCATACCCCCATAAACAGCCTCAAACGCGTTCTTCAGAGAGTCTATGGGTGACGTCACAGACGCTTTGTCCATATTTTTTACAGTCTATGATCATAACCTAAAGGTGGATGTTTTACAACTACTTGCTAAAGAAGTATCCATCATACAACAGAAGACATGTAGCCAAGTTGATTGTGTGCAACATTATTATTTTTTTTTTTTGATTATTTGGAAACGTGTATTTACAGCTCAGGTGACTAGCTCAAAACAAATGTCAAAAGATCCACACGCCATTGAGCTGAACGGGAACGTTGACAGCTAATTTAAGGAGCGTACGGGGGTAAATATGTAAAATTCATGCTAAGACACCTCGAAAATAATTGGTCACTGGTGAAATAATAAAATACAGTGACATTTGTGCAATAAGCGCTGAAGCTAAGCAGGCAAACCTCTGAACGGCTGCTCAGCTGGGTTTCTGTACCACTTCATTATATTCATCCATTAACATGGACATTAAAACAGCACTTTATCAGCAGCCGATCCCGGGGCGGACAAGCCCAGACGCTCCCGTGTGGAAATGAGCTTCTGTACCTGTGGCCTGCTGGAGATTGACTCATATGTGTCATGGGTAATGAGGCATGTTGGATGACAAGTTCGTGGCTGTCAGGCACAATAAACAGTAAATAGCAGTGAAAATTGGCCCTGGACAAAAGGCACATCCGTCTCGGCTGCAGATGAGGTTGTGTGTGATGGATTGTGATTCACATGACATTGAGTTTGCTTGTGCATCAGTTTTTATGTACTAATTACTTAGAGCTACTTAAGCGCCGTGCCCAAGAGTACTATTATTATTGATCAAGAACATGATCTAAAATGGGTTCATCTCGCCAAAACTGTCCAGGCCATATTTCACCTCGTAATCAATAGAAGAAAAGTCTTTTTAGCACCATTAAGATTTTGCTGAAACTGTTGAAGGAAAGTATAACCCAAATGATTGATTGACAAGATACTGGAAAAAAATCATTTTTTTCCTTCAATTTTTGAAATGCAAAATGTGTCTCCAATTATTAGAATCACTCACGAGTAAAATTAACTTCAGACGTTTGAAGTAGGTAAAAGGTGATACGTTTTTAATGATTATTGTGTTCAAGAAAATATACATCAGAGTAACTTGCATGCCATTTTCCGTAACATTCAGTACAATCACTTAAAATTCACAAATACATTCACTTGGCCTACACATAAAGATTTATTCAGAACATCTCACTGAAAAATGTCAAAAGATATTGGATACAATGCAATTATGCTCCATATTTGATCACAGACATTCATTCTCGTACACGTATTAAAAGTTAACAGCCTCAATGACTTATATATTTAAAGAAAATTAGATGTACAATATTCTGTTGTTCAGGTATGAGCTCAAAAATAAACATTTTATGTTTTGTCTATAAAGATTTAAAGGATCTGAAAACATGTTTCTTACCCCCTATTTATTTATTTTTGTTTGAAGGCTGATCGTGGCTTTACATGATCTGTCAGTATTCATACATTGGCAGTAATATAAATATAAAAGCTTCATGATTGTTCAAATTCTGGACATGAGCACATTTATTAATTCATGTTTTTTTTTTTTTTTTGTGCAATTTCTAGGAGACTTTTTCATAAATACATAAATGCTCCCTAAATGTAAATAATGTGTGCATGGGAAAAAGTTGATTGTTGCTTTATTAAAACACTATCTGGTGAAAAAGATGGCCAATATTGTAGAAACAAATAAATAAGAAAGTATAAAGATCAGTTTGGATGATATACAGTACAGACACTTTAGCAGCACCTTGACATTCTAGTCTATAGTTTTCATTCATTTGTATTCTGTACATACTTTATTACACCGTTTTGGCTGATATGACACAGATCTCACAGGTTATATAGATTAACCTCAAAGTCACCAGTAATAGAGCTCCTATTTCATGAACTTTCTACTGAGCAAGAAAAAAAAGAGAAGCTGATTAGGTTACACTACATTACAGGGTCCATATTAATATAATTGATTACAATTTGAGAATAATCAGTATGCATAATTACAGGCTTCTCCATAAAATAATTGCATATTAAGAACATTTTTCATTACTGTTGCACACAAAAAATAGAAATCAATCAAGCAAACGCATTGCCATGCTTCCTATTAGGGCGGGTTGTGCTTTTTTTGTATGCCTTTAATTTACATCAGCAAACTCGGCAAAACTGTGAACGTGATTTCGCCAAGTACACCTTGTTCCTGGATTAACATCTTTGTTGTTCCCGGTGTTTTGCACCAGCGCCAAAATATTACCCCCCTAGTATTGGTAGGTTTAGGATTCGTTGTGGGGGAGGGGTTGGGATTAGGGGCGGGGTTATGATTAGGGGTGGGGTTGTCATTAGGGGTGGGGTTAGGATTGGGGGTGGGGTTGGGATTAGGGGTGGGGTTAATACTAGGGGTGGGGTTAAGTTTAGGGGCGGGGTTGGGATTAGGCAATCAGATATTGACTTCAACGAGGGGGTAATAATTTGGCAGGGGGTCGTAATTCGGCACACCGGAACAACATTCCAATAAACAAATCAGATTTGCGGGATAAGTTTATAGTTAATGTCAAGTTTAAGCTTACAACCAAGGTTTAGTGTGTCTACAATGTTATTCACCGATCATTTCCCTCTGATTTTAGGGATAAGTTAAGGGTTAGGGTTTAGGGTAGGGATATGGTTTGGACTATATTTTTAGACAGGAATATAACAAAATAGGCTGATCCAGAAACATGTCTTGCGTGGCAAAATGACCTGGCAAACAAGATAATCTAAAGTCCCCCTGTGGTGAAAATCCTGTTTTTAATGTTGTTTATATGTCTGTGTGGTGTTTTGAATATGCTTTAAGACAAACCATAGGCACATACACTAGACGTCACCTTGGGGTTCTAAGCATGCGTCAAAACCGCCGCCATCTTGGACAGGGGTGTTGTGTCATAGGAAGTAGCCAGGTACACGCTGCCTTTACTTCGAATTAATTGATGGTGGCCGACTTTTGTGCTGTGTATGATGTTCACACAAATGAATCTGAACTAGGAACTATAATTAAAAAAAAACAATTTCTGGGGAATCAATGATAAATATGTCTGAACGTTGAAACGAACCAAAAAACGAGAAAATCTCATTCATGATGATTTATGGTGATTTTATTTCCGTTAGACCTGTGTCTACATTGACGCTGTTGCATTAAAGTGGAGGTGCTCCACTGTTCAAAGATGGCGGTTCTATTGACGCATTCGTTCTAATGAACTGCCGTAGCCAAGGCGACATCTAGTGTATATATCTATGAAGACAAACCATGCAAATTCATAAGTCAAAACCATTGCTGAAAATTTTCTCTTAAACCTTGAAAAAAAGAGTCTCAAAAACGGTTAAAATCACTGATGTCTGACGTCACAAACTACCTATCCAATCACGTCGAAATACCGGCAGGCTTTTGCATATCGTTAACGGCGAACTAGCAGGGAGACTTGAGAGATGCCAGGGTCACCCTGTATATTTTTCTGTTGATTTGAAAAATTGGGTAGATTTATCAATATGGCTGTGTATATTACGATGTTATGATGAACTATATGCCTTTCTCCGCTGGTTGTTCAATCCGTTTGTAAGGATGCTGATTTTTAATCATATTAATTACTGTTATGTGTCCGGCATTTTAAAGAGCGACTTCTCTCTGCAGCGTTTACCTCAGTAAATTGGCAGAGTTAATCTCTGAGAGGATGTGAGTGAGTGGAGGCGGGGGTCATTAGCTTATTCATATATTTTTAAGCCATTTTGGTGATCAAAGGTGTGTTTTAAGGGATAAGATTATTGACTACAGGGGGACTTTCTGATCTAGTGTCTCCTGAAATTGAAAAACTGTTGCCAGCTACAAGAGCATACCTCAAACTAGCCCACAAAGCTAACAGACATGGACTAAAAGCCATATTAGACTAAAAGCCTCAATCTTTAACATGGACACTGTAATGGGACGTGACCAATTTCAGTTGTGTAAGAAAGCATTTTTACCACCATCACAGCTTTCAGCAGAACCACCGTCATTGCTGTAAGAAGACAGGTGAGTACAGTCTTGTCTACGACAGAGATCATACATTTTTAAGTCTACCTTATCTACGAACATGTTCCCCGCTGTATTGTTTAAATATATATGCACCGCAGTTAAAGCACTCCAGATGGCAGCCTGTTACTCCACGCCGCTGTGAAGATAAATGAACGTGGTTTTCCCCCAATAGCTCACTCTGGAGAAAGTAATTGATTTTTATTTGAAAAGCGTTCTCTTTTACTCTTTCTTTTTTTCTTGAGGCTGCCCAGTAAAGGATAAATGAGTCTGTGTGGTAGAAGTTTCAAAGTCTTAATTATTTAGTGTTTGCCACTGTGATAGAAAATCATTTCACGTACTGAGCAATGAGTGTCTTAGAATATCTGATTGAAACGATGAAGAATAATTCCACTCTAAAGGTATTTTTTGCCTTAATTGTACATTTAACAGTCAGTTGCACCACAAGCTGTTTGTTGTTGAAGCAGAAGTCTTTGCGTTTCATCTTCATCAGGCAGCGATACTGAAGCAGGTTTCCAACACAAGGCTTGAATATGAGCTTGTGTTGTTCGTGAGCAGCCCTTGGAGACCAACAGCATATTAAACCAAAATGCCAGCGTTGTTTTTTAATGTCACAAAGGGAGAGAGTGCTCTGTCTCTTTGCTGAGAAGGTTAGAGAGGAAAGGTGGTTCACATACAGTAACATCTTGTTGGCTCCAGGTTTAAATCCTTTTTCTGCATGTAAAATGTTGCTTTGGTTTGCAATCAACTGAAAAACATGCTAGCTAGGTCTTGGCCATACATTGAATACAGGCAATTTTATTGCAATATCTATTTTTGACGGTATAAAATGAGGGAATATTGTGTAGCTATATCCGGAAAATGTTAAAAGTTTCGCTTATAAAGACAGTAAGCCATTTCTTTTTACAACATGTCAAAACAGAATCACACATATTGGTTGAGCGCCAAATGTATGTACTTTGTAACAATAGTTATTTTTTATAGCTATGGGGGTCACAAAATCACGTTTTAAAATTTTTGGCGAGGAAATGGAAAAATTTTGATGCATTTTTAGCCATATCGCCTAGCCCTAGAGACAAACTGGTCTTTTAATCACATCGATATGTATATTGGAGCAAATGGACAGTCATCATCGCCTGGAACGCAAGCAAGCGTCTTCTTTGCATTAATACCCTGATGGGCATTGGTGTGTTATCGGTTAAAAACGACCTCTGCGTGTTTCGTTGCCAGAGAAAGAACCTCATTTTGGCCGCGAGATGTCTCAGAACCTGACGTTGGATCTCTATTGAGGCACTTCCTAACAAACCGATCAACGCCTTCTGCTCGTCACCAGTCGGAAGGACTTTCCCCAAGCTCGCCCGGCTCAGCAGCCGGGGTTACGTTGGCAAGGCATCGCCTTGAGTTGGCGATCAAGAGGATATGCAGACTGGTTTGCCGTTCTTGTCGTACTGGTACACCAGCATCTTGATGCAGTGCGAGTTGGCCGGCGAGATCCATGGGCTGCTGGTGATCGAGAAGTTGTGACTGGCGTAAAAAGGCGGAGGCTGCTTTCTACATCGGAATAACGCCTTTAGCACCGTCCCGGCCATCCTGCGGAAACGCTTGCTGATGAAACAATACAGGAAGAAGTTGACCCCGGTGTTAAGCAGCGCGAGCATGTTTGCCACATCCGTGACCAAGTGCAGCAATCTGGCGGGGCCGGGCGCGCGCCGGCTGCGCCGTGTAGAGATGGGTAGAGGATCATGAGCGTGCGCGGCGCCCACAGAACGGCGAACACCGAGGTGATCGCCAGCAGGATTGCCGTGGTCTTTCCGGTCGGAGTGCCCTCGAAGCCGGAAGCAGCTACGCCGGCAGCGGAGCTTGCGTGCGATGATGGCGTTGAGCGAGAAGAGAAACGGAGCAGGGGAGCAGGTAAACCGCTGGCGCAGTGAACCCAAACCAACACGTGCTGCCCCGCACTGCTGCTCCGGCCACCGTTACTCGCTCCGGGGAGTCCGTGCCACAGCTCCGGCCACCAGTAGTACGGGATGCTGGAGATCAGGCAGCCGGCGTACACCGCCAAGATCACTCTGCGGGTCCGGGCCGGGTAGGACACGGTGTGGTAGCGCAGCGGATGGCACACCGGCGATGTGAGCGGTCCACGGTCAGGGGCACCGTGATCCAGATGGAGGTGTGGATGGAGGAGAACTCCAGAACCTGCACGGCTTTGTTGAGCGAGTGAGGCAGAGGCGCTCCCAGAATGAAGTCCTCCAAAAGGAAGTCCACGAACACGATCAACAGCAGGACCAGGATGTCGGCTACGGCCAGGGCCAACAGGTAGTTGTAGGAAGATTTCTGCCGCCGCAGCACCAGCTGAGAAAGGATGATTACTGTGAGGATGTTTGCTGAGGAGAAGATGGAGGTGGTGTGAAGAGAGAGGGAGAGAGGAGTGGGTGAGAAAGTGATGAAGTCAGTCTCGCAGGATAATAAAAACGCTTCTTTATTAAACTTACGAGTGCAAGAATGAATCATACAGTATTGCATTGATATTGCAGCACCACAAATAGATAAATGTAGGTTTTTCCACATCTACTGAACACAATCACAATAATATATGCAAAGCATTTGACTGACACACACATCATGCATACTCGCTTTAATATGCACGCATTCACATGCATTTGTGTTCACATGCAGAAGAACGTGAAGATTTCTTTCATGCTTCGAAGAACACATGCATGGCAGACATTCACACTCATGCACGGAAATTTACATGCACTGAAATCGCATGCATTCACATCATCCATGTTTTGACCCATTCTAATTCACACATGTGCACATTCACACTCATTAATACACATTCACACACATGCAAATTTACATCGGCACACACATGCACATTCATTTCACGCACAAGCATATTCACATTCTCACATGCGGACTCATTCATACATATGTACATTCCCATGTTCACACACACATGCACACTCAATCATAAACCATGCAAATTCATTTCATACACATGCACAACATTGATGTTCACAACACATGAACACATGTTTATATACCTGCGCATTCACCCACATGCACATTCACATGTTCACCCACATGCACATTTACATGTTCACACACATGCACACTCACACATAGACATGCACATTCACTTCACACACATGCACATTCACATGTTCACACACACTCATTCATACACATGCACATTCACATGTTCACAGACATGCACACTCATTCATTCACATGCATACTTACAACATGCTTCACTTCCCACACACTCATTCATACACATGCATATTCACATGTTCACACAAACTCATTCATTCACATGCACATTCACATGTGCACACACACACTCATTCATACACATGCACAGCACATTCACATGTTGACACACGTGCACACTCACTCATACACATGTACATTCACATGTTCTCACACATTCATACACGTGTAACATTGTGTACAAACACATTCACATGTCAAAGGCTCAAGAGATCTTGCCCTGAGACTTTGTCATTCAATTCGTCCCTCTTCCTCCTGCCTCCCTGTTTTCCTCCACAGCTTTCACTTTTGTCTCATTGTGACCTTCTATAAAACCTGAACAACATGTGCACAATTACATCCAAGCGCTGCTTATGCAATGCCCTGCGTCCAGGTCACAGTGACCCAGACCCAACAATACACAGACCCCCTAACATCCACCCCTTCCTCTTCTAACCCTTTCACTGCTCTGCCATCCAAACCTGTATCGTTTGTGGTCACGCTCAGGCAGTGTGAGATGTACGGGTATAAGAAGTGACCAGCGATTGCCGTGACCTCTCGCTGTGATGAAAAGAGCGTGCTTCCTTTGTTCAAACCAAACAATTTAACACAGGGGGAGGATAAAGCCTCACTACAGACCTCAGGAAACATTCTGGTGTGTTAACCTAAAAAGAAACTCGCAGCCAATGTCCTACCTGGCTCACGTAGCCAATGGGCTTCTGTGTGTGTGGAAGAACGGTACACTGGATGAAAAACTTCAAAGTGTTTGGCACCCGTGGTGTGTCTCGTTCTGCCTGACAGTCTAATAAAGATGGCACTGGATTACATATGCCAGTCAGGAGTCTGGAGAATCGCACTTCACAGTTCCACAACATCAGCTGATTACAAATTACAAAGACTCCAGCTTCAAAACTCACACATTTGCATAAACACCTGCAATCTCAGGCACACAAGCATCCTTTTCAAGATGTATCGAGATATTGAGGGCCGGACAGAGATGTGTTTGATCGACACATGTCCATAATCAAGTGTGAAGAAAAGTTCTCTTTTACCTCTTAAGGAAAAAAAGCAAATCCATCTCTCTCACAGTTGAACACAAATAAAACACTACACAGTCATTGGAGCACTGTTCCTAGAGGAAATTGTATTGCCCATTTGGAGGATTAAAGTGTTTTTAGGTGTGTGGTTAGAGGGAATAGCATTAGCACAGTGCTACTATTAATTTTGCAGAAAGCGTTGTAAGCTAGAATGCTTATTAAAAGTGGATTAAAGCCCATCCTTTACTCCTTCATTATGGCAAATCCATGAGTATCTTCCGTTCATTTGAATTTTATTGATCCAAATGACTAAATAAGTAATAACTCCCCTTCTCTTGTGTTTACAGGCAGGTTAAATGACGCACAATGGTGATACTGAATGGTAATCGGCTTTAAAGGAGTAGTTCACTTTAAAAAAAAAAAACTTTTGCTGATAATTTACTCCCCCATGTCATTCGAAGATGTCCATGTCTTTCTTCCTTCAGTTGAAAAGAAATTAAGGTTTTTGATGAAAACATTCCAGGATTTTCTCCATATAATGGACTTCAAGGGAACCAAATGGTTCAAGGTCCAAAAGACAGTTTCAGTGCAAACTGTTCAAAGGACTTTAAATAATTTCAGACTGATGAATAAGGGTCTTATCAAGCGAATCAATCGCTCATTTAATAAATAAATAACAAAGTTTAAGTTTTATAAGCTCAAATGCTCGCCTTGCTCTGTTCTGTGATGCACGTTCGTGACTCTTTTGTTCGAACTCGTTCATCAAAATGAATAAATCTTTTTTTCGTGTCATTTTGTTCATTCAACGAACGAAATAAACGAGTTGACCCAGGAAAAGATTTGTTTATTTTTATGAACGAGTTCGAACAGGAGAGTCATGAACGCGCATCACAAAACAGAGCAAGGCGAGCATTTAAGCTTATAAAACTTAAACTTTGTTATTTATTTATTAAATGAGCGATCGATTTCGCTTGATAAGACCCTTATTCATCGTCTGGAATCGTTTAAAGCCCTTTGAACAGTTTGCATTTTGAAAGTGTCTTTTGGACTTTGAACCGTTTGGTTCCCATTGAAGTCCATTATATGGAGAAAATCCTGGAATGTTTTCATCAAAAACCTTAATTTCTTTTCAACTGAAGAAAGAAAGACGTGGACATCTTGGATGACATGGGGTGAGTAAATTATCAAAAGTGAACTACTCCTTTAAATCTCCCTTGTGCCTTTGTTGGACGCATTTTGGGAAGCATGCGAAGTTGCATTCTTTAAATATGTAGTTTCATTACAATACGTTATAACCTCTAAAATTTAAATTATATTATGTTTCCCATTGGTTTACAGACAGGAAGTGAACAGTGGTTGGGAAGCTTGATTTGAAAAACTGTATCGTGTATGCCAAGTTCAGAATAGGGCTGTGTTTGAAATCACCCCTATACCCTCATTCACTAATCCCTACATTACTGCACTAATATCCTTCACTTGAAGTGAATGAGTGAATGAAAACAATTGAGTGAATTCAGACACCGAGTGCCTGTCTATACCTGTAGCCTATGATATTACACTGGACCCACATTGGACCAGCGGTTTGGAAAATGGATGGATGATTCAGATGCGGGCGCCATCTTCTGGCCGGAAACGGGAATTCATTGAACCCTCACAGTGCATTATGGGTATTGTCTAGCCGTTGAGTGTGCATCGCTTGTACACTCGTTATTGCGGTGCATTGTGGGATTGAATGAGTGCACTGAAAGACTAACACAAGACGCATCGCTCGTATTGTTTTGAATGGGGAAAAGTGAAATTCTCAATATGGCGGAACAAGTCCCGCCTTCTAAATAAGAGCCAATCGCGTCACCACAGCTGCCGTTAGAAGCTTTCAAAAGCGCATTAGCTTGATCCAGCCTGAAACGTCGTTTTCTGTCATGATTCGAGCTAGGGCTGCACGATGTATCACTTTAACATCGATATCGCGATGTGCGCATCCACGATAGTCACATCGCAAGAATGTGCGATGTGACTAGGGATCGTAGTAAATCCGTGATTCGTGATCAGTAGGCTGCGTGCCAGCAGCTCCCCGGCTCGTAACGCTTGTGATTCGCGGATTAAATCAAATGCAAAGTTTAACCATCCATCATAGTGAGAGTTTATCAATTTGCAAGTCCTGTCAGTTTAAACATCAAGCGCAAGAAGACTGGAACTTGCGCTCTGTTTTCTGTCAGCCTTACTAAAGCGCATTTTTGTCCCGCCAAACTTGACCGGTGAATGATGTAGATGACGATGAGTGACTTCTGCGCTCGTTTAACTGAGAGAGAAAGTCCCGGTCGCGCGTGCACTCACCGTCTTCAAACTCCCTTGCTCTCCCGTGCTCGAGCATATCAATGAATTGAGTTGACTGAATATCTTTGAGAATACATGACGGTAAAAGATCGGAAGACCTTTTTTTTCTGAACTACCACTGGTTGTGAATTGCTGTTCCACACATTCAGATGACATTACATAAACCACACTTTCAATAAAAATAAATAAATAAAATGCGATCCAGTGATGAAATGTTTTCTGTGTTGACACAAATCTTGTGCGATGTCCTAACCTGCCTGGATAATCACACAGCGGGTATTATGGCGTGGTCCGTTAATGAAACGTCCGATTCGCGAACTAATGACTCATTTGAACCGATTCACTTTAATGAATGGTTAAAACAACTGATCTATTCAACACTGAACTTAAGAGACATAAATCGGAAACAATTTTCAATAAGGTTCCATTTATTAAAGTCTAGTTAACTACATTAATAATAATAATAATAATTCATTACATTTATATAGTGCTTTTCTCTGCACTCAAAGTGCTTTATATAGGGGGAAGGGGAATCTCCTCAACCACCACTAATGTGCAGAATCCTGTTAACATAACCTGTTAACTACATTAGTAAACAACATTCAATTAATTAATATTAGTTTCTATGCGGATATACTCCATAACAAAACCACCCCAGTCATTCAATGATTCATTCTCCAAATAGAGCTATTCAAATCATCTGGGGAAATTGTTCTAATATCGCAATATATATCGCGGACATAAAATATCGCAATGCCAATTTTTTACCAATATCGTGCAGCCCTAATTCTGAGCGAAACAAAATTTACGAGACAGATTTTGTCAGATTTCATTGGTGATTTCAAATCTGAAATTTAATCATAAGCTTGGCAAACAGTTTTGGTGAATTTGATGTTTCCCCTTCATAGAGTGACTGAGAGACATTTCAAAGATGTCCTCTGAGTGAAAGGACTTGTCTTACAGACTGTTCTCATGAAATGGCCAATTTGTTTTTCCATTTTTGGCGTGCTATCAACACGCATAATCGCTTTTCAGCGTGTTTATGAACGCCGTTGACTGAACGTTACATTACGTTAATAGCATTTATGAGTCTTCCCCTACTATCCTAGGAAAAAAAAAACATTGCTCAGATGTAGATCTACATTTTGCTTTGTTTCGCTCGGACATTTAGCAGCGTAGACATACACGCATACACGCGGATCGCTCAAAATGCGTATAGATAACACGCCACTTGACTTGAAATTGGTGTGTATGTTTACGCAAAAGTCATGATGTCATGTTGTGACTTTGATATGGTTTTGTCGACTACAAAAGGCTGTCTCTTCAAATAGTGCACTGGTCCAATCTAAGGGTAAGGGTCAATTTTGGAAACAGCGCCACTTCAAGTTTAAAACACCTAATTATTAGTCTTTAATATATTATTATTGTCAGTTTTAAGTTCTGACTCATCTACATGGTTCAATATTCAAGGCTGCAGAACCTTCATCTCTAATGTCTAGAGACGGCCCAGGATTGAACTATAAAACAAATATGATGAGTTAATTTGAGTTGAGCAAACCTCAACACAATTGAGAGCTCTTCTGAACTGTGGGATCTTTTATAAAGAGAAAATCCCGAGATTCAAGAGACACGTCTCCTCTTGATGCCGTTGCTTTCTAAAGAAACAATACAGATCTCATTTTAGATTTGTCCTTCTTTTCTACAGGCTACACAAAACAAGCTTTCCAGTGTCAAACTAACTCCTTTTTTCCCTTTTTTGTGGATCACTAACAGGATAATGAAGGTTATTTTTGTGTCCGTTTCAGTGAAAACAGCCTAAACGGTTGTATAACAGAGAAATCAACTTCCTATATTGTTTGTTTTTTTGTCATAGTAATGGATATTATCTGTGAAACTGAATGACACACACATGTGCTTTTTTCCTTGAGTGTTCATTTAATCCTGCCAGTTTGTTTCAGCGAGTCTAAGTTATCGGACCGTGGATCTGTGTGGATCAGTTTGTCGGTGTGTGTTCATGTGTGTCAGACTGTCACTAAGGCTGCAGTCCAAAATAAAACCCAGATTCACCAAATCCCACTCTTAACTCCCAGTTATACTTTCCTTGTCCGCTGTATTCCTCCTTTATACTCCACTGTCCATTGTCCTTTTGTTTGTGGATTTGGCTTTCTCTGGATTAATCTCTCCAGATGCTCCGCTGAGAATGTACTTTATTTAGACAAACAAAAGGGATGCACTGCGCCCTGGAGCTCCTACGTTTCCTGGCATTTCCATTTAGTTGGTCAACACCGTAAGCATATTGATTTCACTTGACTTCTGTCTTTATGGAGGTCTCTGAACGCCCTGAACACCAGCAACCAGTTTTAATGGCTCAGTTTGCTTTCAATTCACATGTGTAGAAAACTAGTGTATTGCTTACACTACATACTTGATTCTGCTTGTTTTTCTTTCATGACGTAGTACAGTCCACAGTATTTGGCAGACATTTTATAATGTTGTCACATGACCTTGCGATGTTGGGGGTTTCAATCAACAAATGAGGCTGCAGTTACTTACAACTTTTTTTTCTTTTTTTTAAAGCATTTCGTCGATCGGATCACAAGTGGACAAGGCTAAATACAGGTGTAAATAAAGAGTAAATATTATGGGAAGAGCACTGGACAGAAGGGATTTAAACTTTGTCTGCTAATGCCCAAGTTTGGTTTAACCCCTTACCTTTGATAATTGATATTAAAATGCACTATACAAACTTAAATGGTTGTAATTCAAGAATGCTTTGGAATATAGACCTAAGTTTGGTCTTGTTTTAAAGAAGACTGAAGTGAACGCACTTAAAAAATTAAAGTATGAAAAAGTTATGGAAGTTATAATTTACAGTAAATCAAATATACTTTATTATATTTTTTAATACAAAATAAATATTTTACAAAATATTTTTTACTATAAAATGAAAGCTATACATTTAACCAAGTTGTGTTCCAAATTTAAAGTTGATACCACAAAAATGTAAGTTCCCATGAGATTTTGTTTTGGCGTTATACCAAAAATAGCCACCGGGTGTCATTGAATTCCATTTAATTTAGTTGTATACATTCTGCTGCCATAACAAATTAATACATTTCTATCCAAATATCCCATCTGTCACTAAATATGGAACCTTGAGGCTCAGACCTTTCTGACAATATGTGTTTTGTCAAGATTAGAAAAGGTTTTGATAATAAATTATGAAAGATGATGCCCAAAAGGGGAGGGGCCTAATAAAAAATACCGTTTCTATGGTAACGCAACGTCCAATTTCAAAACGGTTTTCACAGGATGAATTCTGAGTTCGTAAGCTTTCAATACCTAATTTATGATAACTACTAAAATATGTGATATAATAATAAAAAAACTATATATATATATATATATATATATATATATATATATATATATATATATATATATATATATATATATATATATTTTTATATATAGTATAGTTTTTTTTAAATTATATTTTAAAAAGTAAGGTAAGTTAAGCTTCACCTTACTTTTTAAAATATAATTTTATCTTTTTTATTGACAAATACTAGATTGTTTTCTTATGAACTTTTAGTATTAAAAAACAAAGTTTCAATTATTAAAAGTGTGCGCGTCGACAAAAGTGCCGTGACAAAGTTCAGAAACTCCTATAATGATGTCGATTTTTTTTTTTTTGAGGCGCACTCTTGTCATAAATTCATATATTACTGTTCATTCATAATTTGTAAGTAAAAAACAGCGCTAAAATATCTATTTAGGAGTCTTAGACCTTTCCAATGATATATAGTTTGTCATGACTAGATACGGGCAAGTGACAGTTAAAGATGAAAAACATCCCAATCATGATGTTCTCTCAACGTTCCTGATTTCTAACACACACTCCTATGGATATCAGAGCCAATTGCGCAAGCTTATTTCGTCCATTAGATCAAAAGATCTGAAAAAAGCCCATACATTTACCCGTCCATAGATCCTCCCTCGAAGAAACCAGGACAGAAGTGGTTTAAAGTGGACAAAAGAGACAGATTAAAACACCAGGTGTAAACGGTATTGTGTCTACCTGTGATCCAATCGAACAAAACACATCTTAATACGCGGTGTAAACAGGTCCTGAGAGGAAATTGAGACTTTAGCTTAAGTATCCTGCTTCTCCGATGTTTATCCAATGAATGAGATCCCAGAAATCTCACATTAATCTCGAAGTATTTCAGAAAAGATCTTAAAGTTGTGTCAAACTGTGCTCAGATTTAACAAGATAAAGTCTGCAATGAACTTTTCCCTCTGGGTTCAGCAACTCTCAGGTTTCCAGACTTTCTGGATGGTCATGACCCGAACACAAAAAAAAGCTCACAAGCAATCTTCGCCGAGGCCGTGAGCTCTCAGAGAGCCCTGGATCGTTTACCTAAATTGAAAATCATTGGCTCCACCTCTTAAGTGGCAAATAACACCACCAGGGTAATGTAGAGGATCGTTACAGTGGATCTGTGACCTTCCAGGATACTCACTCTCCGGATAAAAACCCTTCATCTTTAATAGAAATCACCAAAACACATACATCAAGCAGTCCTTCAGTTCAAAAAGGCACGAAATAAGACCAACCGCTTCCAATTAGTGACCTTTATGAGCTTCACCTCCAGCAATCGATTCGACCGGGCATGAGCTCATCTCATCACACTCGTATTTCTGTGGTTTCGGGTATACAGTGCAATCGTAAAATGTTCTTCAAATTTCATTAAACTGTAAATTACAGATTCTCACAAGTTGCCACTTAGTTCACAGCCATGCAGACCTTACGTTATTTGAGCATGTGGTAGTGTGTCTAATTTAAAAAGCTTCTACAAAGACTTACACCTAAACGTCTCTTAAAAGTTTATTTTGCCGCTCTAAATATGCAATTATCATTTAGCATATTTTTGTTTCAGATCAGACATGCATCCCACTGCTTTTCTTCATAGTTGTGTTAAAGGAGTAGTTCACTTTTCAAAAAACTTTTGCTGATAATTTACTCATCCAATATGTCCACGTCTTCTCTTTCTTCAGTCGAAAAGAAATTAAGGTTTTTGATGAAAACGTTCCAGAATTTTCTCCATATAATGGACTTCAATGGGGTCCAAACGGTTCAAGGTCCAAATGACAGTTTCAGTGCAAACTGTTCAAAGGGCTTTAAACGATTCCAGACGATAAATAAGGGTCTTATCAAACGAAACAATCGCTCATTTAATAAATAAATAACAAAGTTTAAGTTTTATAAGCTTAAATGCTCGCCTTGCTCTGTTTTGTGATGCGCGTTCGTGACTCTCCTGTTCGAACTCGTTCATCAAAATGAACGAATCTTTTCCGGAGTCAACTCGTTCATTTCGTTCATTGAATCAACCAAATGACACGAAAAAAGATTTGTTCATTTTGATGAACGAGTTCGAACAGTAGAGTCACAAGAAAAGAGCAAGGCGAGCATTTGAGGTTATAAAACTTAAACTTTTATTTATTTATTAAATAAGTGATCGTTTCGCTTAATAAGACCCTTATTCATCGTCTGGAATCGTTTAAAGCCCTTTGAACAGTTTGCACTGAAACTCTCATTTGGACCTTGAATCGTTTGGTTCCCACTGAAGTCCATTATATGGAGAAAATCCTGGAATGTTTTCATCAAAAACCTTAATTTCTTTTCAACTGAAGAAAGAAAGACATGGACATCTTGGACGAAATGAGGGTGAGTAAATTATCAGCAAAAGTTTTTTTGAAAAGTGAACGACTCATTTGTATGCAATTTTACAATTAAGTGGTGATCTACATTTAAAAAAAGGATTGCAAAAGCAAAAGGTGATTACAAATGATACATTTGCAGCATCTAAAATGCACACTTTCCTTCAGACATTATTCTAAAATGTATCATGTTCATTGATAAATAAAATGTTATTTGTTACTGTAAAAACAAGCTCACTCTTCACCCACTTTCCCTGCTTTTAGTCAACCCCTCTCTCTCTTTTCCACTCTCTTCCCACTTGTTCTGTGTTTTTCTCACTTCCTGTGCTCAGTGCCTTTGAGAGGTTTCTTCACCTTCATCCACCCAGAATCACTGGCAGGTGTGATGACTGAAACACAGCGCTGAATAAAGACACTAATCTCGTCTCATCACGCTTCTTGTTTGTCCCACAAACCCACACTGGTCGGAAATCCAAGCCGCTGTTTAGCATCCGAGCAACAGGAAGGCTGACTGCCTCCGAAAGCAAATGAAAATATTTGTGCAAACTGCTCAGGCTGAGTGCTTCGCTCAAGGGCACAGTGATTTATCTCAATCTGACAAAGAAATCATTCCTCTGAAACTGTGCCACACGACCTGAGAGGAAGGCTTCCATTAAATGTGCAGCGCACCTGCGAATAATACCACTTGTCAGACATAAGCAATCAACCTCCAATTGTGTAGGGAGACAAAATGTAATCTTAGTGTCCAAGAGGTTGAATATTAAACACCAGAGGCCAATTATCAATATGACGACTACTCAAGATGTCTGATGCATCATCTGTCTTGCTCCCCAGGTCATTCCAGTTACAGCCGGATCTAATTTCATCATCTGTGGGATAACGAGTATTTCTAGCTGATTTATGATTACAAGCCCATGGAAATGATGTGAGACTCTGAATTCACACAGATGACCTTTGGAAACAGTTTTCCCACAGTTCTCAAAATTAAGTGGGATGGAAGACAACATTTTAAAGAATATGCTTGGAAAAAAAACCCACTAACCACAAATGTGATTGTGTATCCAAAAAAGACAAAACATACATATGTGAATATAAAGGCAAAGCATTTCTCTCACCCCAATGCAATTACACAAAGTCATGCATAAAGCCATGCATTAAACAACAAGACTTATTGATCGCACTTCATAAACACATGCATGAAAACATACGTTGTGCACGAATGATCTTACCGGGCAGGCCGAGGCACAGCAAGGAGCTGTAGTAGATGATGGGGAACTGTCCAGAGAGCAACTCGTGAGGACTCCAAGAGCTGGAGTTGGTGGACACGTACGGTGAAGATGTGGCTGTGCTCCATGGCCTCTCTCTCTATGCGCTCAAGCTCCAGAGGAGACGGAACCGCAGCCGAACCGCAGCCGGAGGGAGAGCCGGCTGGCACGTGTGAGGTTCGGAGAGTGACTGCGAGTGTGTGTGCGAGAGGACGATGAGAGGAGATGAAGTCGGGCGATGTGATGGGAAGAGAGGCAGGGATGTGAGGAAGAGTGTGTGTGAGAGAGAGAGAGAGAGAGAGAGAGAGAGAGAGGAGGAGGGGGTGTTGAGAGCTGGTGAGAATGAAATCTGGGGAGGCATGAACGCAAAAAGGGTGAAAATAAGTGAGGAGAAAGGAAGGGGTGTGAAGGAGAAGAGACATTGGAAGAGCGAGAGGCGTGAAGTGAGGAAGAGACGACTGGTGTCGACACCAGCGAGAGGTGACACACTCGCGCGGCTGAAGGGCGACCGCGAGTAAATAAGAGCCTGTAGCATGACTCGGCTAGTTCACACCACGTCCACGGCACACAGGGATGCTTAGCATTCGGGCGGTTTGTCATTATGTTGGGAAAAATTAAAAGCTAGATGTTTTTGTTTATAAATATTATTTCAATTATTTAGTTTTCTGTCACAAAAATGTAAAAAATCATCATAATAATACGCATCGTTATTATTATTAGGGATCTTCTAATACCATCTTTTTCCAGAACGTGTAAAATACCAGTATTTTTGATACCTGAACCTCTATCGGAACCGTAAAAAGACTTGTTGCTTTATTTTGTTTATTAAATAGATGTTAAAGTCTTTTTAACTGGTGATTTTCATGCTTAATTGTGCCTGCTAATATGTATTATACACGCTTCTGTTCATTTAATTGTTGTGTTGTATTTTGCATTTTATTAAAGGGGTCATGGCATGGATTTTTTAAATTATTTTAATATGGTTCTTAAGGTTCACTTATAGATTTTTTTTATTTTTATTTTTTTACGGTTTTAAAGGGGTGATGAACTGAGAAATCTAATTTTCCTGAGCTTTTGACATCTAAGAGGTCATCATATTCAGACAGATCTCATGAAGTAGCATGTGTATGACACGCCAATTCGTATTTCCATTTTGGCGTGCTATCAACACGCATAATCGCTTTTCAGCGTGTTTATGAACACCGTTGACTTAATGTTATTACTCTATATATAAATATATGACTTACCTCAACCCCGTCCCTAAACCCAACCGTCACTGGGGTTAGTAGCATTTATGACTGTTCCCTTACCATCCTAGGAAAGAAAAAGATCCCCAGATGTAGATATAGATTTTGCTTCTCGTTTTCGCTAAGACAGACATTTGACGGCGTTTACAGACACGGAATCACTCGGACGTTTAATGCTGTAGGCATGCACGCATATACGCGGATACATGCGGATAGCACAAATGCATGAGATAGACACGCCACACTTGACTCTGAAAGTGGCGTGTATGTTTACGCAAAAGTCATGATGTCATGTTGTCATATTATAAGAATATCCTGCAGAGTTTCAGAACTGAAAACGTCCTTGTTAGTTCAATAAAAGCTTTTATTGACACCAGGCTCAGCAAACGACTCATTTTTCAAAGTGGGGAACTATGACGTCAAAGAGGATAAAACCCCACCCCCGCAGACGAAGATCAACGCCTACTTCAACGCGGCCGGTTTAGCCCCGCCCACTGATTCGCATTACACGCATAGCTAATTAACATAGGTGCCTACCTCGATAATGACAAACCGGATCGAGAGTGAAACTCATTATAATATGCAAAACTGTTATCCACTCACCGTAGTGGGCGTTTACTTCCAAGTCTTCAGTGTGAGACGCCCATAAAAACCAAGCGTTTTTGAGCTAGGCTCAAAGCTAGGGTAGAAAATAGCCTATTACTTATTCATTTTGATGTTTTTTTATGTAAAAACCAAGTGAACGTCATAAGTTGACCTCAGACAACAATATAAAAAATTTTAAAAAGCCAGTTCATGACCCCTTTAAGGCACGGGTCCTTCAAGGCTTGTTATGATTAGGCTAACGATCATTGCAACACAGCTGACTGCTTCATCTTTCAGCAAAGGTTTCTTTGCAAACGTTCTATTACACTGTTGCCTTGTTTACAAAATAAAATGCTCTGAACCAACTTAAAATCGTCAGATTAAAATAGACCATCCCATTGTTCCTGATATTTGAGATCCTTCTGAAGTCGCGACAGAAATGAGTAAATGAGCTGTTTAAATAGGTCATGTCAAAATGAAAGTTCGTTTACTCTTACATTTACTCTTTCATCCAGTGTAGACAGCATCAGTGATTTATAATGTTTTTTGTTTTTTTTTGCTTTCGAAGCGATGCTCACATCCAGTGTAGGAAAACATCAGCCGTTAAGTGACTGAACTCCAGTGGGCGGGGCTTATGATGTGATGCTGTTAAACTATATCGTCGATGTCTTGCTCTGGAGGCAGTCATATGCAAATGAATTTGCCCATGTGGCGTCACAAATCCCTCAATATCATAATGAGACGTTTATGGAGTTTGATTGATTAAATAAATGCTCTGTTTATGTGGAGGATATTTTATGCTACGAAACTTGCAGGATGTTTTCATGGCACAAAGACCTCTTATATGTCAAAAGATGAAGGCAAATTTGATTTCTCATTTCATGAGCCCTTTAAATGGCAGTGCCGATGAGAGCTGCCACAGTGCCGAGTTACTGTAATCCCATGGCATTTTCCTGTAGATAGGGATAATTAAATTATTCATCCAAATTACATTTGTTTTATTATTTTGCTTGGTTTAACAAAAATGTTACAGATAAAGCTATATTGAATATCAAATTGAATAATAATAATAAATAGTGCGAGCTGCGACCGCGGGCCCAAGCCGCGGTGGCACCGCAACCCCGGATGCCTGAGAAGGCACCGGGGATGGCGGGTCCGCCGGCTTCGAGCCCTACCACTCGCTGCTCGCAGCTATATATATATATATATATATATATATATATATATATATATATATATGTATATGTATATATATATATATATAAAGCCGGTGGCACCCGCCACCCTGGTGCCTTTTGGGTTATTCTGCACGACGTGCAAAAACGTAACCCCTGCTTTGGAATACATACTAGTATGTATTCCACAATTGGAATACATACTAACATACTAGTCAGAACTGAATAGTTGATATCTGAATGACAGATCACCATAGAAGTCAATGGAAAAAATGTGACTAGTAGTAACAAAAGAATAGTTACTAGTCACCATTGAAATAAGTACTAGTGTCTAATGAATAAGTACTAGTATCTATTTAATAGATACTAGTATCTAATGAATAAGTACTAGTAACTAATTAATAAGCATTGGTATGTAATGAATAAGGACTAGCATCTAATGAATAAGTACTAGTATCTAATAATAAGGACTAGTGTCTAATGAATAAGTACTAGTATCTTTAAAAAGGTACTACTACCTAAAGAATAAACACTAGTATCTAAAGAAAAGGCACTAGTATCTAAAGAATAAGCACTAGTAGCTAATGAATAAGTACTAGTACTTAATGGAATAGATACTAGTATCTAAAAAATAAGTACTAGTAGCATGAAAATAGAGACTAGTAGGTTAAAATGATTAAATGTTAAAACGGTTTGCCATACTCTATCTGTCGTTTCGACTAGTCACAATTACGTTACAGATATCTTAAATGATAATACAAACTATCCAAAATGTAATTACGACTAGAAAGACGTTGTTGATATCTACAATGTTAATTACGAATAGTCAAACTTAGCTTTTAAATGTTAAAAGGGCTTGCCATACAGAAGTGTAGGCTCAGAGAGACACTCAACATTTTCAAACCAAAATATCTGACTTTCTGTGGGTCCTAGCTCATGAGTGTAAATTAGAAAGTTGTCCGGCTTGAGGAGAATATATGAATATATGAAACGATGAGATCAACATGTGTACTGAGTTTCATATTATTACATGCAAGCGTGTTTGATTTATGGACCAAGTTTTTGGACCCCGTTCCAGGGGGCGCTGTCTAGCCCCCTTGCCACACCCGGGTACCATAAAAAAAATAAAAATAAAAACTTATGTAAAAAATACCAGGCTTAAGAAATGTATTTACTTTAGCAGGCCAGACACACAGTGAAATGATTAAGCCCCCTCCCCCTACACACACACACACACACAGACTGTGTGACAGGCCTAGGTTTAGAAAGAGCATGATCATATTCAAACTACAATATCTGACTTTCTGTGGGTTTGAGCTTATTATTGTTAATTAGAAAGTTGTTTGGCTTGAATAGAACAATATACACGGCAAGTTTTGTAACTGTCAGTAAAACTAACCAAGTTATAACACACTTTATGTGTCCTTTTTTAGTCAAAAAAATCCGCCACGGCCAAACCGTTCAGAGATATCAAAAATCCGTCCGGAATATAGCATCCTCAATGTCTTGACTTCATGCACACCGAGTTTGGTGGTGATTGGTAACAGCATGGGTTGTAATTTGATGTTTTTCTAGGACAATTATTTAAAAAAAAAAAACATAATTCCCTGACTTCCGTTCGAACTGTCGTAAAACTTAGAGCACGAAAGTTGTTTGGCCTGATGTGATCTATGAGTGTACCGAGTTTCATATTAATCCATGCACGTGTGTTTGATTTATGGACAAATGTTCGAATCCCTAAAAGAATGCATCCTAAAAGAATGGTAAAGTTTGATGCGTCGCCACGGCAACAGTTTCAAAGATATCAAGAATCCATTCATAGGTCTTCATCTGCCGTGTATGTACATTATACAGATGAAGTTTGAAGCAAATCGGGTAAAAATAAGAGGGTGATTTCAAAGCATTTTGAAAGTGACACACTTCCTGCTGCCAGTTGGTGGCGCTATAACTTTGACTCACAATAGTCACATCCATGTGATCGTCCTCTTACAGCGAACGCACTGCTGAAGTTTCATCCAGATCAGTTAATGTATGCTGAAGTTATGACACACTTCCTGTTTCACGTTCTCGCCATAGTTTCGTTTCCTCCGCCACGGCCAAACCGTTCGAGATATCAAAAATCCCCACACAAACTTTCATCCTCAATGTCTTGACTTCTAGCTGACCGAGTTTCGTCGAATTTGGATCAGAGCTCTAGGAGGAGTATTTAAAAGTTCATTGCGTGTGTTTTACAAAAAAACCTCAATAGCCGACTTCCTGTTGGGCTGGGGTAAAAAGCAAGAACGCGAGGTATAGATGAAATTCTGCTATCGACATGTGTACCGAGTTTCATATTATTACATGCAAGTGTGTTTGAGTTATGGACCAGGTGTTCGGACCCCATTCCAGGGGGCGCTGACGAGCCGCCCTGCCACGCCCGGGTACCAGCTTCAGCCCGGCTCTGATGGCCGCGGGTTCTGACCCGTGTGCAAAGTTTCAAGAGTTTTCGAGCATGTTAAGGGCCCCAAAAGTGCCCGAATAGTCGCTAGAGAAAAAAATAAAAAAAAATAAAAAATATAGCTGCGAGCAGCGCATCGCGGGCCCAAGCCGGTGGCACCGCATCCCGGTGCCTTTAGTTACCTAAAGGCACCGGGATGGCGGGACCGCTCGGCTTTGGCCCTCCATCGCTGCTCGCAGCTATATTATATATATATATATATATATATATATATATATATATATATATATATATATATAAAGCCGGTGGCACCCCCACCTTGGTGCCTTTAGGGTTATTCTGCACGACGTGCAAAAACGTAACCCCTGCTTTGGAATACATACGTAGTATGTATTCCACAATTGGAATACATACTAACATACTAGTCAGAACTGAATAGTTGATATCTGAATGACAGATCACCATAGAAGTCAATGGAAAAAATGTGACTAGTAACAAAAGAATAGTTACTAGTCACCATTGAAATAAGTACTAGTGTCTAATGAATAAGTACTAGTATCTATTTAATAGGTACTAGTATCTAATGAATAAGTACTAGTAACTAATTAATAAGCATTGGTATGTAATGAATAAGGACTAGCATCTAATGAATAAGTACTAGTATCTAATAAATAAGGACTAGTTTCTAATGAATAAGTACTAGTATCTTTAAAAAGGTACTAGTACCTAAAGAATAAACACTAGTATCTAAAGAAAAGGCACTAGTATCTAAAGAATAAGCACTAGTAGCTAATGAATAAGTACTAGTACTTAATGGAATAGATACTAGTATCTAAAAAATAAGTACTAGTAGCATGAAAATAGAGACTAGTAGGTTAAAATGATTAAATGTTAAAACGGTTTGCCATACTCTATCTGTCGTTTCGACTAGTCACAATTACGTTACAGATATCTTAAATGATAATACAAACTATCCAAAATGTAATTACGACTAGAAAGACGTTGTTGATATCTACAATGTTAATTACGAATAGTCAAACTTAGCTTTTAAATGTTAAAAGGGCTTGCCATACAGAAGTGTAGGCTCAGAGAGACACTCAACATTTTCAAACCAAAATATCTGACTTTCTGTGGGTCCTAGCTCATGAGTGTAAATTAGAAAGTTGTCCGGCTTGAGGAGAATATATGAATATATGAAACGATGAGATCAACATGTGTACTGAGTTTCATATTATTACATGCAAGCGTGTTTGATTTATGGACCAAGTTTTTGGACCCCGTTCCAGGGGCGCTGTCTCAGCCCCCTTGCCACACCCGGGTACCATCTTCAGCCCGGCTCTGATGGCTGTGGGATCTGACCTGTGTGCAAAGTTTCAAGAGTTTTCAAACCCATTAAGGGCCCCAAAAGCCGCTAAGAGACTCAAAATCATCAAAAAAAGGAATGTTAAAGTTTGATGCGTTGCTATGGCAACATTATCTTAGATATTGAATAATGCTTTCACAGCTCTTCATCTGGCGTGTGTTTACATTTGAAGCAAATCGGGTAAAAGTAAGAGTGCGATTTCAAAGCATTTTGAAAGTGAAACACTTTCTGCTGCCAGTTGGTGGCGCTATATATTTGACTCACATCTATGTGATCGACCTCTTACAACGAACACACTGCTGAAGTTTCATCAAGATCAGTTAATGTATGCAGAAGTTTTAACACACTTCCTTTTTGATTTATTTACTTACTTTTTTGATTTATGGACCAAGTTAATTTAATTAATACACTAATTATATAAAACTATTGTCAATGCACTACAATTAAACAGGTTATATGCCTTTACTTATAAAAAAAATAAAAATAAAAACTTATGTAAAAAATACCAGGCTTAAGAAATGTATTTACTTTAGCAGGCCAGACACACAGTGAAATGATTAAGCCCCCTCCCCCTACACACACACACACACACACAGACTGTGTGACAGGCCTAGGTTTAGAAAGAGCATGATCATATTCAAACTACAATATCTGACTTTCTGTGGGTTTGAGCTTATTATTGTTAATTAGAAAGTTGTTTGGCTTGAATAGAACAATATACACGGCAAGTTTTGTAACTGTCAGTAAAACTAACCAAGTTATAACACACTATATGTGTCCTTTTTTAGTCAAAAAAATCCGCCACGGCCAAACCGTTCGAGATATCAAAAATCCGTCCGGAATATAGCATCCTCAATGTCTTGACTTCATGCACACCGAGTTTGGTGGTGATTGGTAACAGCATGGGTTGTAATTTGATGTTTTTCTAGGACAATTATTTAAAAAAAAAAACATAATTCCCGACTTCCGTTTGAACTGTCGTAAAACTTAGAGCACGAAAGTTGTTTGGCCTGATGTGATCTATGAGTGTACCGAGTTTCATATTAATCCATGCACGTGTGTTTGATTTATGGACAAATGTTCGAATCCCTAAAAGAATGCATCCTAAAAGAATGGTAAAGTTTGATGCGTCGCCACGGCAACAGTTTCAAAGATATCAAGAATCCATTCATAGGTCTTCATCTGCCGTGTATGTACATTATACAGATGAAGTTTGAAGCAAATCGGGTAAAAAATAAGAGGGTGATTTCAAAGCATTTTGAAAGTGACACACTTCCTGCTGCCAGTTGGTGGCGCTATAACTTTGACTCACAATAGTCACATCCATGTGATCGTCCTCTTACAGCGAACGCACTGCTGAAGTTTCATCCAGATCAGTTAATGTATGCTGAAGTTATGACACACTTCCTGTTTCACGTTTCTCGCCATAGTTTCGTTTTCCTCGCCACGGCCAAACCGTTCGAGATATCAAAAATCCCCACACAAACTTTCATCCTCAATGTCTTGACTTCACGCTGACCGAGTTTCGTCGAATTTGGATCAGAGCTCTAGGAGGAGTATTTAAAAGTTCATTGCGTGTGTTTTACAAAAAAACCTCAATAGCCAACTTCCTGTTGGGCTGGGGTAAAAGTAAGAACGCGAGGTATAGATGAAATTCTGCTATCGACATGTGTACCGAGTTTCATATTATTACATGCAAGTGTGTTTGAGTTATGGACCAGGTGTTCGGACCCCATTCCAGGGGGCGCTGACGAGCCGCCCTGCCACGCCCGGGTACCAGCTTCAGCCCGGCTCTGATGGCCGCGGGTTCTGACCCGTGTGCAAAGTTTCAAGAGTTTTCGAGCATGTTAAGGGCCTCAAAAGTGCCCGAATAGTCGCTAGAAAAAGAAAAATAAAAAAAAAAAAAAATATAGCTGCGAGCAGCGATCGCGGGCCCAAGCCGGGTGGCACTGCCACCCCGGTGCCTAAGGCACCGGGGTGGCGGTACCGCCGGCTTTGGCCCTCCATCGCTGCTCGCAGCTATATTTATATATATATATATATATATATATATATATATATATATAAAGCCGGTGGCACCCGCCACCTTGGTGCCTTTAGGGTTATTCTGCACGACGTGCAAAAACTTAACCCTGTTTGATTTATGGACCAAGTTTTGGACCCCGTTCCAGGGGGCGCTGTCTCAGCCCCCTTGCCACACCCGGGTACCATCTTCAGCCCGGCTCTGATGGCTGTGGGATCTGACCTGTGTGCAAAGTTTCAAGAGTTTTCAAACCCATTAAGGGCCCCAAAAGCCGCTAAGAGAGTCAAAATCATCAAAAAAAGGAATGTTAAAGTTTGATGCGTTGCTATGGCAACATTATCTTAGATATTGAATAATGCTTTCACAGCTCTTCATCTGGCGTGTGTTTACATTATACAGATGAAGTTTGAAGCAAATCGGGTAAAAGTAAGAGTGTGATTTCAAAGCATTTTGAAAGTGAAACACTTTCTGCTGCCAGTTGGTGGCGCTATATATTTGGCTGCGTTTACACTTGGCATTAATATGCGACCTGTATCCGGATGTTGTCCACATACACATTGAAAAGACAAGTGTAAACGCGCTTCTGATCGGAATGTTATCCGATCGGCGTGTCCAGGTTCGGAGGTAGTCGAGGATGCTTTGTGATCGGATCTCAGTGTAATGTAAACGCAATCCAGCCATCGTGTCTGCATTCACAGGTGGACGTAATTTAAATCCCACCCAGTCTCCCCGTGTGGCTGTGAGAAAAATAATGGCCAGACGCAGTTTAGACAAGAAATAAAAACTTATTTGAATCTTACAATAAACGTTTATCTTTAAAACAGTTAATTTAGGCTTACATGATACTATGTGTGTCATTTTTCATTTTAATTGTGCAACATTATCTGAACGAGGCGATCGCCTGTACATTCACAGTCAGTCATGAGATCTTAAATAAGAGCTGCATGCTGCTTTGCCAGAGGAATAATCGCAATCTGATTTTTTAAATGTTGAATGTTTTTATTGAATGTCTTTGCATGTTAACCAATCTCCCATTTCTGTCAATATAGTCATTGCACGCTATAACCTTAAAACCAGATGATCGATGATATGACTTGTTTTATGATCAACCCAGTTATTTTTGTATGATCAAATCTGGAAGTATAACTTTGTTAACATTTTTTTTTATCTAATTACTGGAGATTGCAAAGCGAATGAGTGAAAGCAACTGGGACATTGTTTTATTTGCATCATTTTTACTCTTAATCTGGTGTCGTGCAACATATCTAATTTAAATATTATGCAGGAAACAGAAATCCGCTCTTCTATCCAGATACAGAGGCTACTTAATGTGACCAAATGTAAACTCACCATGTCCTGATTGGCTAATGATCCGATCTGCTTGATCAGATCACGGTGATCGCATGTTAATGCCAAGTGTAAACGCAGCCTTTGACTCACAATAGTCACATCCATGTGATCGGCCTCTTACAACGAACACACTGCTGAAGTTTCATCAAGATCAGTTAATGTATGCAGAAGTTTTAACACACTTCCTTTTTGATTTATTTACTTACTTTTTTGATTTATGGACCAAGTTAATTTAATTAATACACTAATTATATAAAACTATTGTCAATGCACTACAATTAAACAGGTTATATGCCTTTACTTATAAAAAAATAAAAATAAAAACTTATGTAAAAAATACCAGGCTTAAGAAATGTATTTACTTTAGCAGGCCAGACACACAGTGAAATTATTAAGCCCCCTCCCCCTACACACACACACACAGAGACTGTGTGTCAAAAGACTCAATCACACACACACACAGACTGTGTGACAGGCCTAGGCTCAGAAAGAGCATGATCATATTCAAACTACAATATCTGACTTTCTGTGGGTTTGAGCTTATTATTGTTAATTAGAAAGTTGTTTGGCTTGAATAGAACAATATACACGGCAAGTTTTGTAACTGTCAGTAAAACTAACCAAGTTATAACACACTTTATGTGTCCTTTTTTAGTCAAAAAAATCCGCCACGGCCAAACCGTTCGAGATATCAAAAATCCGTCCGGAATATAGCATCCTCAATGTCTTGACTTCATGCACACCGAGTTTGGTGGTGATTGGTAACAGCATGGGTTGTAATTTGATGTTTTTCTAGGACAATTATTTAAAAAAAAAAAAACATAATTCCCGACTTCCGTCTGAACTGTCGTAAAACTTAGAGCACGAAGTTGTTTGGCCTGATGTGATCTATGAGTGTACCGAGTTTCATATTAATCCATGCACGTGTGTTTGATTTATGGACAAATGTTCGAATCCCTAAAAGAATGCATCCTAAAAGAATGGTAAAGTTTGATGCGTCGCCACGGCAACAGTTTCAAAGATATCAAGAATCCATTCATAGGTCTTCATCTGCCGTGTATGTACATTATACAGATGAAGTTTGAAGCAAATCGGGTAAAAATAAGAGGGTGATTTCAAAGCATTTTGAAAGTGACACACTTCCTGCTGCCAGTTGGTGGCGCTATAACTTTGACTCACAATAGTCACATCCATGTGATCGTCCTCTTACAGCGAACGCACTGCTGAAGTTTCATCCAGATCAGTTAATGTATGCTGAAGTTATGACACACTTCCTGTTTCACGCTTCTCGCCATAGTTTCGTTTCCTCGCGACGGCCAAACCGTTCGAGATATCAAAAATCCCCACACAAACTTTCATCCTCAATGTCTTGACTTCTAGCTGACCGAGTTTCGTCGAATTTGGATCAGAGCTCTAGGAGGAGTATTTAAAAGTTCATTGCGTGTGTTTTACAAAAAAACCTCAATAGCCGACTTCCTGTTGGGCTGGGGTAAAAAGCAAGAACGCGAGGTATAGATGAAATTCTGCTATCCACATGTGTACCGAGTTTCATATTATTACATGCAAGTGTGTTTGAGTTATGGACCAGGTGTTCGGACCCCATTCCAGGGGGCGCTGACGAGCCGCCCTGCCACGCCCGGGTACCAGCTTCAGCCCGGCTCTGATGGCCGCGGGTTCTGACCCGTGTGCAAAGTTTCAAGAGTTTTCGAGCATGTTAAGGGCCCCAAAAGTGCCCGAATAGTCGCTAGAAAAAGAAAAAAAAATAAAAAAAAAATAAAAAAAAAAAAAAAAATAATCGGAAGGAAAACAATAGGGCTCTGCGCCCTTTCAGGGCTTGGGCCCTAATAAAAAAAAAAAAAAAAAATAATAATCGGAAGGAAAACAATAGGGCTCTGCGCCCTTTCAGGGCTTGGGCAATAAGCTGCGCGAGCATGACACGTGCCAAGCCGGTGCCTTGGCCACCCGGTGCCTCTAGTTACCTAAGGCACCCGGGATGGCCGACCGCGGCTTTGGCCCTCCATCACTGCTCGCAGCTATATTTATATATATATATATATATATATATATATATATATATATAAAAAACACCACACACTCACCGGCCACTTTATTAGGTACACCTGTCCAACTGCTCGTTAACACTTAATTTCTAAGCAGCCAATCACATGGCGGCAACTCAGTGCATTTAGGCATGTAGACATGGTCAAGACAATCTCCTGCAGTTCAAACCGAGCATCAGTATGGGAAGAAAGGTGATTTGAGTGACTTTGAACGTGGCATGATTGTTGGTGCCAGAAGGGCTGGTCTGAGTATTTCAGAAACTGCTAATCTACTGGGATTTTCACGCACAACCATCTCTAGGGTTTACAGAGAATGGTCCGAAAAGAAAAAAACATCCAGTGAGCGGCAGTTCTGTGGGCGGAAATGCCTTGTTGATGCCAGAGGTCAGAGGAGAATGGCCAGACTGGTTCGAGCTGATAGAAGGGCAACAGTGACTCAAATAACCACCCGTTACAACCAAGGTGGGCAGAAGAGCATCTCTGAACGCACAGTACGTCGAACTCCGAGGCAGATGGGCTACAGCAGCAGAAGACCACACCGGGTGCCACTCCTTTCAGCTAAGAACAGGAAACTGAGGCTACAATTTGCACAAGCTCATTCGAAATTGGACAATAGAAGATTGGAAAAACGTTGCCTGGTCTGATGAGTCTCGATTTCTGCTGCGACATTCGGATGGTAGGGTCAGAATTTGGCGTCTGACAACATGAAAGCATGGATCCATCCTGCCTTGTATCAACGGTTCAGGCTGGTGGTGGTGGTGTCATGGTGTGGGGAATATTTTCTTGGCACTCTTTGGGCCCCTTGGTACCAATTGAGCATCGTTGCAACGCCACAGCCTACCTGAGTATTGTTGCTGACCATGTCCATCCCTTTATGACCACAATGTACCCAACTTCTGATGGCTACTTTCAGCAGGATAATGCGCCATGTCATAAAGCTGGAATCATCTCAGACTGGTTTCTTGAACATGACAATGAGTTCGCTGTACTCAAATGGCCTCCACAGTCACCAGATCTCAATCCAATAGAGCATCTTTGGGATGTGGTGGAACGGAGATTCGCATCATGGGATGTGCAGCCGACAAATCTGCGGCAACTGTGTGATGCCATCATGTCAATATGGACCAAACTCCCTGAGGAATGCTTCCAGCACCTTGTTGAATCTATGCCACTAAGAATTGAGGCAGTTCTGAAGGCAAAAGGGGGTCCAACCCGTTACTAGCATGGGTACCTAGAAAGTGGCCGGTGAGTGTATATATATATATATACACATGTAAAAGCCGGTGGCACCGCCCACCTTGGTGCCTTTAGGGTTATTCTGCACGACGTGCAAAAACGTAACCCCTGCTTTGGAATACATACTAGTAATGTATTCCACAATTGGAATACATACTAACATACTAGTCAGAACTGAATAGTTGATATCTGAATGACAGATCACCATAGAAGTCAACGGAAAAAATGTGACTAGTAACAAAAGAATAGTTACTAGTCACCATTGAAATAAGTACTAGTGTCTTAATGAATAAGTACTAGTATCTATTTAATAGGTACTAGTATCTAATGAATAAGTACTAGTAACTAATTAATAAGCATTGGTATGTAATGAATAAGGACTAGCATCTAATGAATAAGTACTAGTATCTAATAAATAAGGACTAGTTTCTAATGAATAAGTACTAGTATCTTTAAAAAGGTACTAGTACCTAAAGAATAAACACTAGTATCTAAAGAAAAGGCACTAGTATCTAAAGAATAAGCACTAGTAGCTAATGAATAAGTACTAGTACTTAATGGAATAGATACTAGTATCTAAAAAATAAGTACTAGTAGCATGAAAATAGAGACTAGTAGGTTAAAATGATTAAATGTTAAAACGGCTTGCCATACTCTATCTGTCGTTTCGACTAGTCACAATTACGTTACAGATATCTTAAATGATAATACAAACTATCCAAAATGTAATTACGACTAGAAAGACGTTGTTGATATCTACAATGTTAATTACGAATAGTCAAACTTAGCTTTTAAATGTTAAAAGGGCTTGCCATACAGAAGTGTAGGCTCAGAGAGACACTCAACATTTTCAAACCAAAATATCTGACTTTCTGTGGGTCCTAGCTCATGAGTGTAAATTAGAAAGTTGTCCGGCTTGAGGAGAATATATGAATATATGAAACGATGAGATCAACATGTGTACTGAGTTTCATATTATTACATGCAAGCGTGTTTGATTTATGGACCAAGTTTTTGGACCCCGTTCCAGGGGGCGCTGTCTAGCCCCCTTGCCACACCCGGGTACCATCTTCAGCCCGGCTCTGATGGCTGTGGGATCTGACCTGTGTGCAAAGTTTCAAGAGTTTTCAAACCCGTTAAGGGCCCCAAAAGCCGCTAAGAGACTCAAAATCATCAAAAAAAAAGGAATGTTAAAGTTTGATGCGTTGCTATGGCAACATTATCTTAGATATTGAATAATGCTTTCACAGCTCTTCATCTGGCGTGTGTTTACATTTGAAGCAAATCGGGTAAAAGTAAGAGTGCGATTTCAAAGCATTTTGAAAGTGAAACACTTTCTGCTGCCAGTTGGTGGCGCTATATATTTGACTCACATCTATGTGATCGACCTCTTACAACGAACACACTGCTGAAGTTTCATCAAGATCAGTTAATGTATGCAGAAGTTTTAACACACTTCCTTTTTGATTTATTTACTTACTTTTTTGATTTATGGACCAAGTTAATTTAATTAATACACTAATTATATAAAACTATTGTCAATGCACTACAATTAAACAGGTTATATGCCTTTACTTATAAAAAAATAAAAATAAAAACTTATTTAAAAAATACCAGGCTTAAGAAAATGTATTTACTTTAGCAGGCCAGACACACAGTAAAATGATTAAGCCCCCTCCCCCTACACACACACACACACACACACACAGACTGTGTGACAGGCCTAAGCTCAGAAAGAGCATGATCATATTCAAACTACAATATCTGACTTTCTGTGGGTTTGAGCTTATTATTGTTAATTAGAAAGTTGTTTGGCTTGAATAGAACAATATACACGGCAAGTTTTGTAACTGTCAGTAAAACTAACCAAGTTATAACACACTTTATGTGTCCTTTTTTAGTCAAAAAAATCCGCCACGGCCAAACCGTTCGAGATATCACAAATCCGTCCTGGAATTTAGCATCCTCAATGTCTTGACTTCATGCACATCGAGTTTGGTGGTGATTGGTAACAGCATGGGTTGTAATTTGATGTTTTTCTAGGACATTTATTTAAAAAAAAAAAACATAATTCCCGACTTCCGTTCGAACTGTCGTAAAACTTAGAGCACGAAGTTGTTTGGCCTGATGTGATCTATGAGTGTACCGAGTTTCATATTAATCCATGCACGTGTGTTTGATTTATGGACAAATGTTCGAATCCCTAAAAGAATGCATCCTAAAAGAATGGTAAAGTTTGATGCGTCGCCACGGCAACAGTTTCAAAGATATCAAGAATCCATTCATAGGTCTTCATCTGCCGTGTATTTACATTATACAGATGAAGTTTGAAGCAAATCGGGTAAAAAATAAGAGGGTGATTTCAAAGCATTTTGAAAGTGACACACTTCCTGCTGCCAGTTGGTGGCGCTATAACTTTGACTCACAATAGTCACATCCATGTGATCGTCCTCTTACAGCGAACGCACTGCTGAAGTTTCATCCAGATCAGTTAATGTATGCTGAAGTTATGACACACTTCCTGTTTCACGTCTCTCGCCATAGTTTCGTTTCCTCGCCACGGCCAAACCGTTCGAGATATCAAAAATCCCCACACAAACTTTCATCCTCAATGTCTTGACTTCACGCTGACCGAGTTTCGTCGAATTTGGATCAGAGCTCTAGGAGGAGTATTTAAAAGTTCATTGCGTGTGTTTTACAAAAAAACCTCAATAGCCGACTTCCTGTTGGGCTGGGGTAAAAGTAAGAACGCGAGGTATAGATGAAATTCTGCTATCGACATGTGTACCGAGTTTCATATTATTACATGCAAGTGTGTTTGAGTTATGGACCAGGTGTTCGGACCCCATTCCAGGGGGCGCTGACGAGCCGCCCTGCCACGCCCGGGTACCAGCTTCAGCCCGGCTTGATGGCCGCTGGGTTCTGACCCGTGTGCAAAGTTTCAAGAGTTTTCGAGCATGTTAAGGGCCCCAAAAGTGCCCGAGTAGTCGTGAGAAAAAAAAAAAAAAAAAAAAAAAAAAAAAAAAAAAAAAAATAATCGGAAGTAAAACAATAGGGGCTCTGCGTCCTTTCAGGGCTTGGGCCCTGAATAATCGGAAGGAAAACAATAGGGCTCTGCGCCCTTTCAGGGCTTGGGCCTGAAAATTGGTGCCCATGTGAGCATATATTGTGGAATATATATATATATATATATATATATATATATATATATATATATATATATATATATATATATTATATATTAATATATATATTAACCTGTCATCACTTACTAAATATTACGTTTTAATGACAGAATCTTTCATTTAATAGATCTTTTCTGAACAAAATAGTGAGTGGTGCTACGAATAATTACATGAAATGTTATGAATATTAGAAAGAACCAGTTAAAATGTTCATAAATGAGCAAGCCTTTGGTGCAGCAAAAACCCTGAACGTAGCTTGAAGCAAAAACACGGCACATTAATTTCCTATCATTAATTTTGCATTTAATCATTTAGACACCAGTCAAACGCAGCGGTGATTACATTTGTGTGACAGTGATGAAAAGCACATGCTCACCATTGCTGTGGGTCACAGAGTGCATTTCTCCAGCACCTGTTTACTTTGCATACTTGATCAGTCATATGTGTGATGTGGAAGGGAAAAGGCTGATTTTCTCAATGCCGTTCTTCTCATAAAGTCATTTTCCCAGTAAATGTGTGTGAAGGGATGGAGAGAACACGGTCCGTTTAATAAAATATAGCTCATTGATTACCGAGAGCGATGGGATGGCAGGTCTTGCCTCATGTTCACACACAGGCCTGAGGCTAAATGGAGCAAACACTGCTCAGTGATCTACTTTACTGATACTTACTGCTTCTTCAACGGCAACAGAGGAACAGATCTTTAAAGACTAATGAGTTTATTTGTTAAATATAAATTAAATATTAATCAGATGAGAGCAAAGCTTCGCTATTATCACAGCACAAGTTCATTACAGAAAGACATAGAAAGAGATTCCATCTCTAACAGCATTATCCATCAGCCAGCTCGTAGCAACAGATTCAATTAATAATGAACTCGCAGCCCGGTGTGCATAACTGTTAGATTAGATGTTTGATTTTTGTGTAAGGGTTCAAGGAGTTCATGCATGCCTTTTCATTTGTCATCGCCTCTCGCTACTGTTTAAGAAAACGGTGGGCGATCTGACAAGGTTGAATAAAGAAATCTTAATGAGATTGGAAATAACAAAAAAATGGGAGAATGTGAAATAGACAGCGAGGATAATAGCATCACAGCACCTGATACTGAGCTGAAAGAAGCAGAAGTCGGAAGACTTTCTCACTCAATATTGGGCATGATATCGTCCAAGACACATCTAAATGCTGTCAGAAGACAGATGATGATACTCGTGCTCTGCTCTGAAACCTCTAAACTGCCCATTTCAAGGCACTGCAGGCATGCGTGTTAAGTTGTGCCAAAAGATAGGACACTCAATTACACTGCACATGTTCTTTCAGCGAAATGTAAAGATTGTGATTTTTTGTGCATGTTGATGTCCATTGTGAAGGAAGAATCTGCTGATGCATGGTTTCAGTTGTCTCAGGAGGCGTTTGTATGTGATCATATTTCAGATAACATATTTTGAATCATCACATGCCTATTCTTAACCAATTAAAACCTGATCCCTGTTTTAATGCACCTTAGACATTGTACATAACACACACACAAAAAAACATTGGAAAAGATAGGGACTGATGAGTTGTGGGGAAGGTTTCTATTATATTATCTTATATCATATTTTATTTTTATACAGGATTGACAATGGCAATTATTACACAGGAGGAAGGATGGAAATAAAAAATAAAAATAAAAAAATCTACCAACACAATATTGGCAGTATGGTGGTAGTGGGGAGTGGGATGGTGATGGTAATGACAATGGTAATAAATAATAAATGGTTACTTTGTATACGCATACACACACACATACCCACACTCACCCACTCACATACACACTTAGATCAAACACTTAAATCACTCTTGTCACTGCTGGAATTATGGATTTACAAGATTGCTCACTACTGCACTATGTTGGTTTGTTTGTATGTATGTCTGACTGTATATATATAAAAAAAAACATTTAATATGCTTTTGGGTGCTAAATAGATATCTGTTTTTATCAAAAAATAAGTGAAACCCTGATCACACATCTGTACCTTTAAGACCGGATTACCATTAAGCCAGGCAAACGCATCTGCATCATTTTGATTCGTTGTTGGCTTTTTATTCCATGTTTTTATCTGCTATAGAGCCTGAGAAATTAAGATTTTAGTAGGCTTTGACAATGTTTTACTAATATTTTAAAGGGATCGGTTCACTCAAAAATGACAATTCTGTCATAATTCGATATTAGTATGCTCAGTATAAGTTTTTCTCTTCATATTCAATGTGTGCCCCATTAACTGTTTGCTAACCCATGTTCTTAAAAATGTCTTCCTCTGAGTTCAGCAGAAGACAGAAATGTATACAGGTTTGGGAACAACTTGAGGGTGAGTAAAGGACAGATTTTTCATTTCTGGGTGAACTATCACTTTAAGTAGAAATGTGCTGCTACGGTTTTGTCACGCTACATTACCAATCTGAAGAGCTGATTAACTCACGTGATCTGACCGTGAGAGAGCGATCTGCACAAATCGCAATTTAAAAACAAACAACGACCGATTCTGAGCAGCCGATTTACCCTCTTCCTGGTTGTACGTTTAAATCAGGTAACCACAATATCACCTACCGATGTCTAAAGAATATAGACGGAGGAAGAATCAAAACATGAAGTTATGACGAGAGATATAGCCTATTCACTAATTTAATATCATTTATTCGATGCATTCACTCATGTAAGCTATACACTTGACACTTGAATAGGCAGCCAGTGTAGTGAAGCTGAAATAGGGGACATGTGCTCATGTTTATGTGTTCAGTGTTTATCATGACAGTGAACAGAGCGGACGTTTCAAAACACACATTTTTCAGACACTGCAACTGCATGTCTATTTCTTAAAGTCTCCCTGTGGTGAAAATCAAGCTTTTAATGTTGTTTATATGTCATGTGGTGTTTTTAATATGCTTTAAGGTGAGACACTACAGGTCAAGTCAGAATTTATCTTGCTATATAGCCGCCTTTTACAATACAGATTGTATCAAAGCAGCTTCACAGTGATAACATGAAAGTAGTACAACACAGATCAATAAGATTGTTAAATGTTTTAATAAACCCAACTGAAGCAAGCCAAAAGCAGGCAAAGCAAGGCGAACAGTGGCAAGGTACCAAAACTCCATCAGATTGGATGGAGAAAAAGCCTTGGGAAACAAGGTTGAAAAAACAGGTGAATTTATTTTTTTAAATAATAGATGTCACCATAAAACTTCCTCAGCTGATTACTTACACAAGACATTTGTTTGTTCTAATCATGCAAATTAGGCACTATCTCATTAAATATGCACACATTTGCATGTAGATAGATCTGAACATATGATAAAGCCAGGTGCAAAATTCTTTTTTAATTTTGTTTACATGCAAAATGAAAAAAAAAAGTTCAGCAGGGATTTCAGGATATATGCTTTCATTACCTAGGAAATCAAAATATACTATCCATACCCTTAAAAAACGATTTCCGTCATATTTATTTATTAAAGTTATGTCACATAAATCAGGCCAGGAATGATTTATTAACAAATCCCTCTGAAAATATATCCAGAATACTGCCTAAGTGTATAACTGGAAAGTTTGGTGTACATAGGTGCTACATAGGCTGAGATATTTGTACTGGAGAATGACAAAAAAACTCATTTTGAGAAAAAGGCATTTAAAGATTTAAGTAGGGATTTTAATACATTTCTATTGGAAAAAAATGCTCAAAAACAGAATAAATGCTCAGGCCCTTAGTAATAATGATATATAATATTTCAAGCTCATGAAAACTGATTATTTAATAACATGGCATTCATATAAGGCCTACAGCTGGAGTAACTCAATGAATTAATATTGGCAGAGTACACCACGTGATGCGTCTGAGCGAATCACGTTAGCAGAAGCTAGCAGTAGCCAAGTGAGATTTCGTAATTAGCTTTAGATCACACTTAAGGCATTTGCGATTGGTACTGATAGAAAGGAAATGCCCATATTTGGATTACACAGTGTTGTGCAGGAGATTCAGAGCTTTAAAACGATACCAGACATGACTGACTTCAGTAAACAGACGGAGCGCGGCATGTCGCGCTGGAATGCTAACTTGGTAAATTCGGGATAAATTTACTGCCGCAAGTAAACAAATTGTAATAAAATAAAAAAAATAATGTATATTTTCAATGTTTTCTTTATAGCATATTGAAGGAGAACTAGCCCAAAATCTCAAAACTGATCACTGCTTGAAAAATCGATGTTTTTGCCTGCCGCGTGCTCGCCTTAAAACAAACCTTGTGTAGAATTATAAGTGGGACGGCATTGCTGAGTATTTCCTCCTTAAAACTGCAGTGAACCAAAGATAGTCTAAAACACGCGGTTTAAAATCGCGGTGTTTCTGACATCACAAACTACCTTGTAACCAATCAGATCAACCGTCAACCAGTGGATTCTTGAGCTGAGTGAGTGAGTGGAGGCGGAGCAATACTAAACTGAACCAAGTAGATTTG